>JANHFO010003124.1:5658-20276 GCA_032468095.1 Pareas carinatus | reverse complement strand
ATTCCCCAGCCAGCATAGCTGGCTGGGAATTCTGGGAGTTGAAGTCCAGACCTTTTAAAGTGGTGAAGGTTGAAAAATACTGTTTTATATCAAAAGCATCTTGGTTTGTTTGGATCGTAATGCATAAATCAAGGTTCTGTGGTTTGTTCCACCTTCTTTGAGTTTAGAATTCCTGCCTTAGAGTTATGCATGAAATTCAGCTTGATTTCAGATATAATTTTCTGTTAAATAATGAGGCTGTTTTTCTTCTTCTTCCCCTTATACTCTCTTTTTTGTAGATGGACCCTGCATTTTTTAGACACCTTGAGTTTTTCTGAATATTGACTTTCTTTCCAATGCCCCATTCCAGCACAGTTTGCAGGACCCAACGAAGCATACGTTCTTTGTCAAATCTAACTTCATTAGCTGAAGCAGAATAACCAGAGTAATTGTTTGTTCTAATTATGAGAAATAAATGAGCAGCGCAGTGGCCTTGAGGTGAAGACGCTCACCTCCCACTTGGAAGGTTGAGCGTTCAATCCTAGGCAGCGGACAGATGTTTCTCTATCCGAGCGCAAAGGGAAAATATCTGCTGCGAACTCCACATAGGTGTCAGGAAGGGTATCCGGGCTGTAAATGCTCAGTTCCATTCAGTCTCCCCGACTTCACACCCGAAGCAAGGGGTTACAGGGTCATAAAAAGGGGAAAAAATGATAAATAAATGTAAGTGTTGGAAACTGCTTGACTTTAAGGATTTATGCATTCTTGTTTATCTTGTATTAGATGCCAGTCGAGTGAATTCAAATTTCTAGATTCACTTGAACTAAACATATCATGATTATATTGGGAACGGAGTATGAAATGGATATGGATATAGGTCATACAGCTAATCCTTGACTGACAACCGCAATGATGATGAGAATTTCCATCGCTAAGCAATTGTAGTACAACTTACCAGTTGTAAGTCATTTTTCTAGTGTCTTTGTAACTTCAAACGGTCATTAAATGAATGGTTGCAAAATGAGGATTATCTGTATTTAAAACGTGCATAGTTTGACTCTGTTTTCTTGCTTGGAAAGAGCTATACATTTTAAGATGCATTTGAGTGCAAATTAGCAAGCTCAGTCATGAGTAAATGAACATTGATCAAAGTTAGAATGAGATCAACCTAATCATTTGTTATTGGATTCTATAATAAAAAGAAAAAACTCGTGAAGATTTGCACGCAGATGGAATGAGCTTTGCACCAAGCAGGGAATAAACAATGTTTGTGCGTGTGCTTAAAATGAATATTTATTCCATTGGAATCCTATTTAATCTTGCCTTTCTGTTGGGTAGCCGATGTGCTATAAACCAAATCCAAGGCAAAGAATATAAAAAGCCGAATTCTAAATTCTATGAATTAACAATGAAGCAATATAAGATTACACAGATTAAAAGGACACTTTGTACAGTTTTTCAGTAACTGATGCTTACGGGTTACTTTTAGCTGATTTTATTTAGCAGACATAAAAAATGCTCTCCTGAAATAAGGTACATTAGGGTGGATTTTATTGATTTTCATAAACTCCTGTGTCTGTTCCTCTTATATACCATAACTTTGGGCAGCTCACAAGAACAACAGTACAAATAAATAAGAGACAATAAAAAACAACTAAAAAGAGAAACAGCACCTCAAGTAACGTTCCTCAGGAACAATAACAATCACCACGGAGCTTCAGCTTCACCCAAATTTAGGAGAAAAGCCAACTTTTTAAGGCTTCTGAAAGACTAGCTGGGCAGAGGCCTGCTGGATTGGAAAAGGAGGGTATGTCTCAGCTTACAAAGCCCAGCCCAGTCAGGAAGCACCACTCAGATGCATTAATTCTACTTTATTGTAAAGTATTCTTTACAATTCTTTATGCATGCCGGGCCACCAGAACTGTCTTTTAATCAAATGGGTGTTAACGAACCTAAAATGTCCAACCTGTTTATCATCATGAGCCCCTCTGTATTACAAAAAGTCTTTGTCCATTAGGGACATACACCTTGTTCCTTTCCCGGGCCCTGCCCTATTTGAAACAAGGGTGATGGCCAGGCAGTGACCTTCTGGATCGATTTATACCCTTTGGGATGTAATGGGCCTCTCCCCCCCCCCACAGCTCGTCTGGTCTAGGTAACTCACAGTTTGTAGTGCTGCAGGTGCCTCCAGTCAAAGTGGCAGCCTTGCTCGATAAGAGAATCCTACCAGTCTGGAAGTACATTTCTCTTCCCCTCACCTGTACAGCCCAAGACAATGGAGAGGGTTCTTTTTGAGATGTTTGCCACGCCCCCTTTCTTTTTGTGGGCTAAGCTGCCTCTTATTTGACCTGATCCTCTGACTGTGGCTCTTCCCCCTCCCAAGGTCATTCCCACATATCATTACAAGTGTTTTGCAGGGCAGGACAGTTCTCGGTCAAGTGCCCAAACACTGCCCTGCAGATTATGAGGCTCCATCATCCGTTCTAAGCAGTACAGGTACACAGTTCTTTTAGTGACCGTTTGAAGTTACAACGGTATGGAAAAAAGTGACTTGTGACTGTATGGTACGCCACTCTTGCAGCATTCCTATGGTCCCGCGGTCAAAATTCAGATGGCAACAGACTCATTTATGACAGTGACAGTGCCCTGGCGTCACGTGATCCCCTATTGTCACCTTCTGAGGCGCAGAGTCAATGAGGAAGCTTATGTTCACTTAAAAACCGTGTTGCTAATCTGACAGCGGCCGTGATTCACGTTACAAGCATGGCAAGAAAGCTCATAAAAGGGGGGCAAAATCCACTTTACAACCGTCTCGCTTAGCAACAGAATTTTGCGGCTGTGAGTCGAGCTCACACATTACTTATGGCAGTGATGGTTAACTTTTCAGACACCAAGTGGCCCCGATAAGTTGCGGCTAATGAGCCACAGCTCGTGATGTCAACGCCTAGTGCCGCTACTCTCCTTCTGAGGATGTCCATGGCCCCATGATGTCATTGCATGGTGCTACTGTGCCTTTCTGAGCATGCTCAGCTCAGGGCCGATGCTGGGATGACTTGGCTCGCGTGCCAGCAGAGAGGGCTCTGTGTGACCACTGTGGCACGCGTGCTATAGGTTTGCTATCATTGACCTATAGTCATAGCTTGATTGGGAAAGGCTCTTCTGCATTCCTGGTAATGGCTTAGTTCCTGTATAATCCATACCCTTAGTGTGGTTTGTTTGATTTTTGTGAGATGTCAGCCAATTATGATTTATCCAGTAGAATAACAAAAAAGTATAATGTGTGAACTAGAATATTCAGAAACATTTAGCTCCTGACACTGACCGAAGGGAAGGTTGTTATTTCTGCTGGCCATCGCAAGCTCCTGCTCCTTTAATTTGTTACATTTCCTCTTAAAGCCGTCCCCATTAGTGATCATCTCACTATAGCAAATTCTATAGCTTAACTCTGAGCTGGATTTCATCTCTTCTGCACCTACTTTACAAGAGATAAATCATAGCCTAGCATAATATAAATGATGCTAGGCAGATGAGGTCTGGGGAAGATAATTCTCCAGTGACAGAAAAGCATTGCATCGCTCAGAAATGAAAAGCTGAAAATTTTCATTTTCATACTTTTTTCTTCTTCTGGTGTCTGAATAACTCTGATTATTGGAGGATTGCAGGAATGATTTAGTGTAGAGATCAGGATTCGGTTTGGATAAAGCTAATGAGTAATCAGATTGTAAGGCCTTGGACTTCCTAATTCATTACATATTGGTTGAGCCGCTAAGGTTCTTATGCTAATCATGTAATGCATGAAAAAGCCTTTTAAAAATATTTTAATCATGAGATTTGTCTTTTAATACATTGAACATGCACTAGAGGGCAGCCTGGCTCTTTAGCTGCGCCTATTCTAATGGCCAAATTGGATTTCAAGTGCACAACAAGGACACTAGAACTATTTGAGAGGCTCTGAATAAATAGGATTCATTTTGTGCAATTACTTTCACCAAAGCAACACCAGATTTTCTCTTAGTAACCAGGGGAAAGGCACATGTTCTGTTCCCAAACTAGCCTTGACATGAGGCAGTTTTGAGGGGTGGATTTTAGAATCCTCGTTTAGTGTTTCTCAATTTTGGCCACTTGAAGATATGTGGACTTCAGCTCCCAGAATTCCCCAGCCAGCATCTTCAAAAGGCCAAGAACCATATTTTATTATTGAAATGAATTGAGTTACAACAGGGTTCAATAAGTAAAACAAAAGGGATTCACTAATCTGAAGCAAGGGGGAAAACAGGACACTGATGTCAAGGGTACCCTGTTTCCCCGAAAGTAAGAATCCTCCGAAAATAAGACCTACTTACAGTTTTGCCTCTCGCTGAAATATAAGGCATCCCCCCAAAATAAGACCTCCCTGATAATAAGGCCTCCCCTCCAGCACAGCTGGAGCAGACAGGAAGTGCGACGTCTTGGACTTCCAGTTCTGGGCAGCCTCGGTGGAAAAATAAGACATCCCCTGAAAATAAGACCAAGAGCATCTTTGGGAGCAAAAATTAATATAAGACAGTGTCTTATTTTCGGGGAAACACGGTATTACAGACATTATCACTTTTTTCCTGGCAACTATAATATGTCTCTCATATTGAGTTACACTCCCTTCAAATAATACAATAACATAATTTAAAAGTTTTATAATGCTATGTGTTTCTGAAGAGACTGCATCAGTGTTAATGAGCTGCTTTTAAAATGTGTTTCTAGCCATATATTTCCCTGACAATAACAAAAACAACAGCCCACATTTCCATATTTGCAATTTCTTTTACATTTAGCTGCAAACTAAACATCAAATATGAATATGTAACAGATAAAAACATAAGCCCTAATATTATTGTTTTTTGCTCATAGACTTCCAAAAGTTCTTCCAAGAAGTATGAACTTTCATTAAAGTAAATTTTGAAATAACACACAGAAGCTTTGGTGCACATGAAAGCTTCAGTCCGAGACATCTGAAGACATCCAACTGGTGATAATAAGTAGGCAAAACAACAGGAGAAAAATAGCTTGTTTCGAAACTTATGAATTCAGAGTAACAAAGATGGATGAGATCTTGGAGGTCTTCTACTTCAAGCCCTGTCAATGAAAAGATTACAAAAGATTTGTATCCTTGACAAATGACTGGTTAATCATAATTTGATGGAGCACTGGGGATCTAGGGGGCAGGCTGTTTAATAGCTCTCCTGATCAGGAGAATTTTAGTTTGGATCTCCCTTTGTACACAGTTAGTGGTTCTTGTCTTAACTTTGGGTACAAAATATATGACACAAGTAGTCCTCATTTTAGTGATTACATTTAGGACAGGCAACTCCATTATTAAGCAAAGTAGTCACTAAATGAAACCATGACTGCCTTTATGTTCTTACTGTACTTCAAATTTCCTTTGCTTTATAGACCTGCAAAAGTTGTAAATGCCAAAATTGGTTGCAAAGTTAATTTTTCATCACTGTCATAATTGCAAATGATCACAAGAGACACTTGCTAAATGCTGACTATCTCTGTATTGATTTTTACATTTGTTTTAATTGGATTGATCCATTGATTTAATTAATCAACTGTATATAGCTGCCTGGTTTGCAGATGTGACACTGGGTGGCTTAGAAAAGAAAAATCACAATAATTCAAAATAAAATTATTTGCTGTGAATCACTTAGATGGTGGCCATATAACGTGGAACAACAATAACAATAACAATAATTAATAATAAAAGATGAGGTGGATTTGGTAAAATGTTTTTTGAGCTCTGTATAGTATCGGGTGTTAGTTCTCAAGTGCAGATGAGACAGAAGCAAAAGCTACAATGGCAAATTGTCCTTATGTCATTGTTTGCATAATGTGGGCTTGATCTCTCATTCTTATTTAATTACTCCAGAAGCTTTGTAATTATTCTGTTTTCTAACTTGGAGAGCAATGTAAATGTGGATAGGGATTCTTAATAATTGGGTCTATGTGGGAGTATCGTGCTAACAAGAGAGCCATGAAAGAAACTGTGTCTGCCTTTTGGTGGCCATAAAAATAATATTAATTGAACGATGCAGCAGTTTTGCAGTAGGTTGGTTGATCTTTGGAGGCTTTGTCTATTTTATGTTGACTCTTCATAATGATCTACAGCGATAACTTCTATACTTCTATAAAGAATTGAAAGAAATACAGCCTGAAGACTCAAACTGAAAAACTTTTATCACTGAGGCGGTCAGAAATATATGACAAGTACTGTCTTAAAGTAATATGAAATAATCATCTAGGTAAAATAGGAATAGAGTGGGGAAAACTTTATGGTTACTTTATGGAATTATTTCTTTTGTGAGGAGGAAGAAAGGGAAATTGCTTACATTATTTGTCTCATTCGCTCAGTCATTTCAGAAGTCAAAGCGAAGCAAATATTGTTAAAATATGCTTTAGAATAATTTACTAAGGAATATTCAATGGCTTTATTAATTACTTAGATAACCTATGGCCAAGTGGATCATTCTTTGTCAATAATTCACCTAAAAAGATAAAAAGAATGACCACAGATTGGCAAAAAAGCACTGGGAGCAGGCGCAACTTCCAATTTCCTGCCAGGTTACCTAATGACTTTGTTTGTGGGAAGATGGTAGGTAGCATAATAAATTATGGTCATGGCTGACTATGGTTATGTTGCAGTGGCCATAGGATTGTGAATACAATTGTCTGATGATCCTGGAGATTTCAATTCCACATGGAGGGAAGTAAGCAGCGGGGTACCTCAAGGTTCTGTATTAGGCCCAGTACACTTCGACATCTTCATAAATGACTTAAATTAGGAAATAAAAGGGGAACTCATCAAATTTGCAGATGACACCAAGCTGGCAGAGGTAAACAACATCCCAGAAGATAGGCTTAAGATCCAAATGGATCTTGATAGACTGGTTCACTGGGTCCTATCCAACAAAAGGAAATTAAACATAGATAAAAGCGAAGTTTTACACTTAGGCAAGAAAAATCAAAAGTACAGGTACAGACTAGTTGAAATCTGGCTCAATAGTAGTAACTGTGAAAGGGATCTTGAACTCCTTGTGGACAATCATGTAAAAATGAGCCAACAATATACAGCAGCAGCCAAAAAAGCCAATGCAATCCTAGATTGCATTAATGGAGAGATAGAGTCAAGATCATGTGAAATACTGGTGTTGCTCTACAAAGCCTTGATAAGACCACGCTTAGAATGCTGCATCCAGTTTTGGTCACCCTAATACAAAAAAAAAAATAGGTTGAGACTTTGGAAAGAGTTCAGAGAAGAGCAACAAAAATAATTAGGGACCTAGAAGCTAGAACATACACAGAATGAGTACAGGATTCGCTAGTCTAGTGAAAAAAAGGACCCGTGGTGACATGATAGCAGTCTTCCAATATTGAAGGACTACCACAAGGAATAGGGGGTCAACTTATTTTCCAAAGCACCCAAAGACAGGACAAGAAACAATAGATGAAAACTAACCAAGAAGAGAAGCAACCTAGAACTAAGAAGAAAATTCCTGACAGTGAGAATAATTAACCAGTGAAACAAATTGCCTTCAGAAATTGTAGATGCCCCAACATTGAAGGCATTTAAGAAGAGACTGGACAGCCATTTATCAGAAATAGTATAGGTCTCCTGTGAGAGCAGGAGGTTGGAATAGATGATCTCCAAGGTCCCTTCCAACTCTGCTACTATTACCAAGTAGAATTTTGTACACATTATTTTAGTTATTGCATTTGAGGTACCAACTAAGGTTGATTGTTGATTCAAAAATTGCTGCCCTATGATGCAGCAAATTGAAGGTTACAAACAGACAAACAGAGTGCTAGTGGCATATAGACAAGGTATTTCATTTTTTTTACATTTGTCCATGAACAGAGTTGACAGTTACATTGTTCTTAGTAATTAAAACACTGAAATATACAGAAAAATATTTAATGTCATCTTTGAAACAAAACCATTCAAATCACTGTAGCTTTTCTACAATGTAGTCTATTAAGATAGAACAATGCTTGAAGATTCCACACTGCTAAATGCTACACAAAATAAAACAAAAGCCATTATTTTAACCTATTAAAAGTGAAAAAGTAATAATATTTCCCCATTCCTTGTTCCAAAGCACGCGTGTAGTGGAGAGAAAAGCATGGCAGCTGCTTTTGAATGAGAAAGACCTCACAGGAGAAGTTCTGACTTTTTTTAAATTAACACGCAAAGAGTTATCTGACCTGTTCAAGTCAGATCTTAGTTCTAACAATGTGTGTTTTTCTCCTCTAAGACATTCAGTATAGTTATCACTGAGCTTCCAGTACAGATTTCTTCACTCACTCTAGATTAGATAAGAACTTTCAAAATTGTTTTATTGGAGCCATTTTAAATAGATTAATCACAACTTCCAGGATGAGAAGGAAGTAACTGTGGAAAGTTTCATGAAGTTCTTCTGCATTTGTAATTTAGAGTAGTGGAATCTTGAAAATGAAAAAGATTTCTTTGAAAGGTTACTTTGAGCAATTCAAGTGAAAAATGTGGAATTTGCTGAGATGGCCAATCCTGGACCCAGATCCACTCTGCCGGAGGAAACAATTAAGAGTGGTTGTTTTCCCCGGCTGCAGGAGACAATCTGCTGGCTGGCTCCTGGCTCCTGATTGGCTAAGGAATGCAAATCACCAGTATTTAAAAGCTAAAAGCTAAGCGACGTGTGTGGAGAATTTTTCTGTAGTTCTTACAGAGTGAATAAGCATTTTATATCTGTGCTTATGTCCAGACTTTTGCTTCCGCTCCCCAATCTAATACATGGTGATGAAGGTGGTATACTGGAAGAAAAGGACAAAGGAGAGATCAGATACTGAGCAATCACAGCAAAATGTCAATGATCCACCTGCCGACACCATTTGACCCAGCAAAGAAGACATTGGACGCATTTATGCTGTGTTTCAAATTTTTCATCGAAGCCCCAGATCTCCCTAATGTAATGGATAACTGCAGAAAAACACTTTTCCTGAGTAATTGCGGACACAAAGTTTTTGACTCCATACGGATGTTAAGCACAATACGTTCCAGGCAATTTCCTGGACTGACTTGAAAAATGCCCTACAGGTGCACTATGCTCCTGCTCCTTCTAAATTTGTGAAAATATACTAATTTAGGCACAAGATACAGTGGAGCGGGAAACTATCAATCAATTTGTGGCAGTATTAAGGAAAGTGGTGGTGCACTGGGTGTTTGCTGATTTGGAGGACAGTTTGCTTGACCAACTAATTTTTGGTGTCAGGGATGTTCAACTGCAGAGACGCTAACTTGATACTACACAATACTCTAGATGAAGCCAGAGCAGCAGAATCTTCATCTAATGCGGTTGAATCATTACAAAAGTTATCCAGAGCCCCTGCTTCTGACAGAGGGGCCATTACAGTGCACCAGGGCAAATACGAGTAGGTTGAAGAAAACTCCAAGAAAGAAAACAGCAAAGTATACCAGATGACTGAATGCCAGCCTGAACAGAAGCACAGATGCTCCAGATGTGGCAGTCAGCACCTCTGAGTGACTTGTCATTTTTGGCAGCTCACTTGCAGATGCTATGAGAAAAAGGGTTATCTGGCCAAAGTTTGCCGAGCAGCTCTGCCAGCTGAATCCATGGTACAATCCAACACACCACAACAGGCAGCATCTAAAACAACCTGAGGTGCAAGACAGCTATGTGTGAGATATGAAGTTAACTAGTTTATTCCTGAATGATTACATTACTAGATTTGACATGAGATACTCCATGTTTGTCCTCTGTATCACCTGAACCAGCTGAAACTTGGCATAATTTGTATTGTTCTGAATGCAATGTCTGATCAAACTGAATTCTAGCCAATGCAACCACAGGCTACAGTAATTATGTCCCAAAACAACAGCTCGAATCCCTGTTTATATAAGGTTGTTTTGTTGGTCTTAAAAACATGTTTATCAGGGAAAAAGGAAATATACAAGCCAGAATGTCAATGACCCATGATGGGTAGGTTCTCAGAATTCCAAGAACCATATAAGGAATTAATTGAATGGATCGGATTCTGTTTGCACAATAGTTTCATAACTTGTTTTTCCTAAATGTTAACTATTGGAATTTTCTGAAGTGGCCGGTAAACTAAGACATCCTATAATGGTGTAACTGCCAAGTGTGTGAACCCTGCCAAGGGGGCATTATAGAGTAGAGTAGCCAGAGTGTGACATCAGTAGGAGGGTTGGACCAAGGGGGTTGGATTATTTGTACAAGTGTAGAAAAGCTGGAATCAAAGTGATAAAGATCGCTTCCTTGTAATCCAACATGATTGGTCTTGTTGGCAAGGAGCCCATTTATAAATGAATAAAAATACAGTTCCTAGCAATTGTTCATTTCAGTTCCTTCCAGACTACTTGGGGTTAAATTCCAAACCTCACATATGGAAACCAAGGAAGCCTACTAGAACCACAGACACATTCCAAATCAAAATTGACAGCAATCAAATGCTTGACAAGAGAAAGATCACAATCACCATCCACATTGGTGATTTTTCTTGCCGGATGGAGGTTGACACCAGATTGGAAATTTCCATAATGTCATGGGCCAGTCTTAAATGAGCCTTTACAAATTTGCGAAAGGGGCAGATCCATCAACAGACACTAAAGATAAATGACTACCAGGGGAACTGTCTTCCCATCATCGGCCTTCTTAAACATCCCAGTTCATTACTGCCAATTCCCAGGGCAACTACAAGTGACTGTCATAGGGGGACATCTCCCAAGTCTTCTGGGATTGGACTGGTTGAGCACCATAGGTATAGGGGTAACTGGAGTCCACTCTACACTTTGTCATTGGGGCGAGGATCTCAGAAAAGAGTTTTAGGATGTGTTCAACAATGATCTAGGCAAGTAAACTGGCACCCCCATTTCTATCAGCCTAGACCCTCAGATAGCCCCTATTAGATTAAAACTCAGAAGGGTCCTATTTGCCCTGAAACCAAAATTGGATGCAGAACTGGATAAATTAATAGCTCAAGGGATTTTAGTTCCCATTGACCATGCTCGCTGGGAAATCCCTATAGTCATGCCGGTTATGAAAGATGGGTCTATCCGCATTTGTGCGGACTATAAATGTACCATTAATAAGGCATTGCAACAAAATGCTTAACCTGTTCCTGTAATACAACACTTGCTGAACTCCCTGTCTTTGCTAAGTTGGATTTAGCTCAGGCTTACCCGCAGTTTCCTGTAGATGGCACCATGGCTGAGATACAAACCATTGTGACTCACTGTGGTGATTTTAAAGTCACATGCCTGCAATTCAGAATAAGCGTGGCCCCAGGCATTTTCCACAATGTGATGGAAAGACTGCTGCATTAAATTCCTGGGGTTGTGCCTTATTTCAATAACATTCTTGTCACAGCCGAAAATAAGGCACAATTTTTGTTCCGGTTGAGGATGGTATTCGGAACATTCTGGAAGATGGGGCTCAAACTACACAGGGACAAATGCCAAATAGGTGTGTTTGAGGTCGAATTCCTGGGTTACCTTATGGATGGCCAGGGTATTCACCCCACAGATTAGAAGGTGAAGGCCGCTAAACACATCCTGACACCTACCAACAAGAATGAACTACAAGGCTTCCTGGATCTTCTAAACTTTTATCATAGTTTTTTTTAAAATAAAGCCACCGTGGAAGACCCTTTCATAGGCTCTTATCAAAAAAGAACCCCTGGGTCTGGGGAAAGGGTTAGGATGTCACATTCAGGGTGGTAAAGTAGCTTTTGTCAAGTGACCAGTTCCTTGTCTGCTATAATACCACTCTCCCCTTGGTGCTAACATGTGATACCTCCCACTTTGGCATTGGAGCGGTATTTAGTCACACGTTTCTGAATGGAATGGACGCCCTGGTGGTTTTCTATTCATGGACATGCCCCTGAAAAGTCAGTAGAGAGTTCAGGGTCTTCCCGTAGCCTGTAGGAAAATGTCTGGGTATGGGCCAATCATTACCATCGGGCCGAAATGGGTATTTGGAAAAATTGAGTTGGTTACTGGGCCCTTTTCCTATACTGTCCATCTGCCTGATGACCATCTAAGGCTCTGCCATATCGACCAGCTCAGGACTGGCCAACTGCCCCACTTGGTTCCCCCAACAGCTACCATGGGTAATAAAAATATCACTCCCTCCCCAGGGTACAACAACCTGGAGGACCTGGAGGACCTACCGGACCCTGTGGCCTTCCAGCACTGTGTGGAGAATGACGTCTCCTCATCTTCAATGAGAGCAGGTCCCTCACCATCTTCAGGATGACACCATATGCCAGATGAACACAGGCCATGGGCCAGATGTGACCCACCCCCCTTGTGTCTGACATATGTCTTACAGGGTGAAGAGGAATAGATCCTTATCACTAAAACTTCATCCTCATATTGATCTGTATAATATTGAGCATGTATTACAACCATATTATAATTATAATAGTTTAGTTTACTAAAGTATAATGAGATTTGGGTTTTTTTGGCTAAGAATTATATACAAACCAGTTACTATGACTTATTCTATAAATGTTTCATCAAATTGCTTTTTAAAAAAGTCTTGGATTAGTATTATGTGAACATAATTTAATTATTTTGCTATACTTGGAGCCACAACCAGCCATTGCTGTTGAGTATAAATGTAATTGATGCAATTTGAAGTTGTTCCCAAGGATTTTTTTTATTAGTCTGTCTTGCCAATAAACATTGCTGCTTACTATTTTCAGGTGAGGTTGCTGTATATCCTATAGCAGCAAGCCTCAATCTTTTGGGCACCAGGGAGCAGTTCCATAGAAAAAGGTTTTCCGTGAACTGGAGGGGACATGGTTTTGTGTGCTGCCTTCATCCCATGGGTGGGACTTTGCTTGTTTGTGCAGCCTAGTTGATGGCATGTCACAGACCAGCGCTGGTCCACGGACTGGGGGTTGAGGACCCCTTTTCTGTATACTATATACTGTATATTTTATAAGGTATTAATTAATTATGGGATATTTTATTCTGCTGTGACATAAAGCTGGAAACCAGTCTTTCTCAAATTTCTTTGTTTAAGTTACAGTTAGGATTAGTGTTCTGCTCTGCACTACAGAAATGTCAGTGATCAAATAATTAGCCCAGGGCTAATAGTATATAATAGTTCATTGCTTCATCCTTGCACACTGCCTTCTGTATTTGCACTGTCCTTGCAACCAAGGAAGCTCTGCTTATACCTAACAAGAATGGCCAAATTTGACGGGTGTAATTTCTCACGTCTTTTTCTCCCACTAGGGGTGCTGTGAATCCAAAAAGCCAAACTGGCAAGTTTGACTGTGAGATTGAAGGTTCTGTCATGGTTTGTGAAAATGGCCTTGGAAGACGGAGCAAAGAGATGCCCCCAAGGGAACGTCAGGTAAAAGGAAAGTTAGCCCTCAGCAGAAATTTGGGTAGGATGAGAAGCTCTGAAGAGATTCTCCCTAATTTCTGGGTCGTAAATAGACAGAGGAAGAAATGTACTTTTAGACTTGCAAAATATACTTTTATACTTCTACTTTATTCTAATTAGACTTAGCTCATCCGATTGCATTTTCTGGACGGTCTACCCATAAGGGTGACAGTTCCACCTCTTGTTTACATGAGTGACACATGCTAACGTGAGGCAGGGCTTCAGTCGTGGGATTGCAGCATCCATCTTGAACCTTTTGCCCCACCCCAAAGGATGCCACGTCAGAAAAAACCCTCCAAAACCCCATGGGCTGGGAATTGAATCTATTTAGAGCAGAGGCCCCCAACTTTTGGGGCACCAGGGACCAGTTCCATGGGAAAAGCTTTTTTCACAGATCAGAGGGGGCATGGCTTTGCATGCTGCCTGCATCTGGTGAATGGGGCTTGGCTTGTTTGCATGGGCTGGTTGCTGGCATGCCACGGCCGGGTGCTGGATCCACAGACCGGGGGTTGGGAACCATAGCTTTAGAGGACTGGTAGCCTTTGGTACCTCAGAACAGGTTGTCTAATTGAGAACAGAAGAGCCAGGATAGTGCAGTGGTTAAAAGCAGAACTGCAGGCTATTTCTGCCAACTGCCACCTGCCATTAGCCATCAAAAGTTCAGCAGTTCGATTCTCACTGGCTCAGGATTGACTCAGCCTTCTGTCCTTCCAAGGTCGGTCAAATGAGGACTCAGATTGTTGGGAGCAATAGGCTAACTGTGTAAACCGCTTAGAGAATGCTGTAAAGCACTGTTAAGCGGTATATAAGTCTAAATAAAAAAATAAATAAATAGAATACAGAGATCCTCTTACCTGCAAAAGAATTATGAACAGGAAGTATACATTAGCCAACCGGTGAAATTGTTCATACAAGTTGAGAGGAAGGAAAGTGAAAAAATTGTACTTAGCCGTCTTAATGGCATTGTCCTGCAAAGGATAAAGCAAAGAATCGCATGGAACTTAAGCTAGCTAATTTATTATCACATAAACATTTTCATAAATCAAAACCCACTTTATGAATTGAAGTGTGAAGAATGGAGTATAATATACATGGGCAGGTATTCTTGGCAAGACCAAACCTGATATTTGTGACTTTTTTGCCATTTCTCCTGCAGAAAACAGCAAAATGATTTAGAAATGTGGAAAGGAA
>JANHFO010003123.1:381676-394622 GCA_032468095.1 Pareas carinatus | reverse complement strand
AGCCCATTTGCCTTTCCTTAGGAGAAAATTGCAGTTCTCTCCCTTCTCAGAGATGGGTATAGACAAGACACCACTGCCCTAGGCAAAGTTCCGATATGGACAGGTGCCGTGTGAATGTTCCTTGTCTCTCGGTCTACCTTTTCCTTCCTGCGGTTCACAAAACCCACGGCATATTGTTGGGCCTTTCAGCTTCGGCCTTCTCAGAAGCCACTTCTCCAGAAAGGAGAGACATGGCGGCGATGATTTCAATGGCTCCTTGCTTAACAAACCTAAACCTAAATCAAGACGGCGGATGCTTTAAGAAGGAAGGAGAGCGCTCCCCTTCTTGCAGGGAAGGCACGATGCGCCATGTGGAGCGAAGGGCTGTTCAGCTCCCCCCTTACAAGCAGGTGGTGAGGGCATGGACAGCTGGCTGCTAGAGAGAGCTCGTTCTATTTTAATACGGCCACTGGGTGCCCTTGGACAAACAGGCTTGAAGAACAAGGAAGGCCAAATCTGTTTTCGACAGGGACTGGTTCCCAGTTCCCAGGCAGTGGCAAACTGGGTCACTCATAGAGACAGAAGCAAAGCAACGGAGGAGTCTTCGTGGTGTGGGATAAGAAAAGCAGCTCCTCAGAGAAACGGACCCATAAGACAGGAGGGGGGAGGCCATGACAAGGCCTGGATTTTGTAGGGCGGTTCCTGATCATATGACACACACACACAACCTTTTTTTAAAAACATGCAAAGAGTAAATAAATAAGCTGCTTGCTTCTTAGAGGAGGTTATAGAGATTGCCATGATTACAACTGGCCTGGAAAGCACGAAGCGATGAAATGTTTTAATTGCACAGAGAGGGCAAATGCAGCAGTAATCACATGATCAAAAATCTCCCATATCACAACTCCTTAAGATCTAGTCTTGGGGTAGCCACGGTAGTGTCGTAGTTGAAGCTCCTTTGGAGAGTGGCGCTTCCGTCTGCTTTGAGAAAAACTCAGGATGAAATTAATCCTGATTTCAGAGGTAGGACATGAGAGGACGAAAGGCAAGGGATTCAGTCAAGCTAGCTTGGAGACCAGGGCAACCATGATTTATAATCTAGGACAGTGCCCCCCCCCACCTTTGAGGCACCAGGAACCGGTTCCAAGGAGAAAGGTTTTTCCACGTGAATGGGAATGCATCCTGTGAATGGGGATTGGCTTGTTTGCACGGCCTGGTTGCTGGCATGCCATGGACTGGTGCCGGTCCATGAACTGGGTGTTGGGAACTCTTGATCTAGGAGACAGAGCTCCTTTCCTTGTAGCATCTAGAACATAAATCATAGAATAATAGAGTTGGAAGGGACTTTGGAGGACTTCTCATCCAATTCCCTGCTCGAACAGGAGACTTCGTACCATTTCAGACAAATGTTTGTCCAGTCTCTTTCCAAAAGCCTCCAGTGATGGAGCACCCACACCTTCTGAAGGCAAGATGTTCCATTGGTTGATTGTTCTCACCATTAGGAATATTCTCCTTAGTTCTAGATTGCCTCTCTCCTTGATTTGTTTCCATCCATTGTTTCTTCACTTGCCTTCTGGTGCTTTGGAAAATAGTTTGATCCTTCCCACCCCGTCTTTGTCGGAGCCCCTCGAATATTGAAAGACTGCTATCATGTCTCCCCTAGTCCTTTTTATCAGAGTAGACATACCCAATTCCTGGAACCGTTCCTCATATGTTTTAGCCTTCAGACCCATAATCTTCCCTACCCCCTCCTCTCCTCTGCACTCTTTCCAGAGTTCCAACACCTTTTTTACATATATTGTGGTGACCGGACTGGATATGATATTCCTGGAATTTATCTCAAAGAATGATTTAAAAAAAGAGAGAGAAATTCTCTCTGTGTAGATCAAATCTCCTTCAAGTCAAGGTCAACTCCTGGCAGCTTCATGAAGATTCTGTGTCGTTTTCTTGGCAACAGCACAACAGCTGATGGTGTGCCATTGCCATCTTCTGTTTTTGTTTTTTGTTTTGCTTTCTCAGACCTGCTATTTCCCATCCCAATAATAGCCAGAACTAATCCTGCTTAGATTTGCCATGTTTGGTCCACATTTGTCTGGGCGCTCTCACCTCATGAAGTGCTGAATAGTAAGCCAGGGAGAATTCAGGTTGGGATATTGACCAAAAAAAGAGCATCTTGATACCCAGAATCCCTGGTTAAGATGAGCAGTGGTTTGAGATTACAGAAACTGTAGACCACATATGTCAAACAAAAGACCCGTGGGCCGGATTTGGCCCACAGACTGCTTGGATCTGGTCCATGGGGGCGCCTTGGAGGTGAGCAAACTGGCGGTGCAGGTAGGGGACCAGTGACAGCGTGGGGGGAGGGAGGCAGCAAGAAGCTAGTGGAGGTTGTGGTTAGGAGGCAACCGGAGTGTGTGTGGGGGGAGGTCAGTGATGGATGCAGGGGGATTGCAGGAGGCCCATGTGGGACCCTGGGGGCATAGGTGACAGGCATAGGGGGGTTGTGGGAGGCCCATTGGCGGCCCTGAGGGCTTCTGGAATGGGCATGGGGTGTGCATTGAATGGCCGGGGGGTGCTGGGGGCATTGGCAATGGCCACAGGGGGATCAGTGATGCCTGCAGGGGGGACGTGGGGGGAGGAGGTAGGGAGGGTGGCACACAGCAGCCATGGCAGCACTCACAGTGGCTCGCGATGAAATTGACCTTGACATCCCTGCTGTAGACTAAAATAATTCAGAGGGTAGTTGGTTAGGAAGTCCATTCAGTATTTTTCCTGCAGAAGATGCCACGTCTGAGGCAGTGAGTCCCTCTTGGACAGAGCTCCTCAATCCCTGGTCCACAAACCGCTACCGCTCCACAGCCCATTGGGAACTGGGCCACACAAGCGGTAGGCAGGTTCGTGAAGCTCCATGTGCGCAAGCAGTCGGCGCACACATGAAACCATCCCCTTCATCCTCGCTGCTGTTAGTCTGTAGATCTGGAAGAGTTGGGGACACTGCTCTTGGGGAACTGCATAGGAGAATAGGAGGAGCTGGCTCTCAGGAGCATTTTGGGAGTTCTTCTGCCTCCCACATCTCCAATGGCTCCCCTAGTAAGAGGCAGAAAGCCAGCCTGAATGTCAGCCTACAGGCCAGGCCGGCAGTAGATGCTATACTTGGTTGTCATTCAGTGGTGAAATGCCCTCTGGCAGGAAGTTCCCTTGTTTACAACAGGCAGAAGAACCGCAACGGCAGGCCAGGCCGAGACAAGCCACCGCCCTTCTCACAAAGACGAACCGCCTGGGAAATGCCGCGCTGACAGAGACGAGTTCTCACTGGGACAGCCGAAAGAACGAAAGCCTCCCTCGGTTTTGATGAAACCTTTAAAAGCACTTTTTTTTACTCCGCTATACTGTACTTTTCCCACCAGTTTTGCAACGCGGTCGAGAGAACTTAACACACTAAAGAGGAACTGGCAACCCACACTATTTTGTGGGATTCTGTGTTCCATTGCGCAAATTTGACAGCAGAGTTTTTATGTCCTTCTGTCCGGTTTCCCCCCCCCCTCAAATAATGGGGGACCCAGCCGATGAGAGGTTGAGGAACTGGGGTGGAGCCTCCTCAAGAGGCGAGGTTGCAAAGAGCCCATAACCCAGTGGAGAAGCAGCTGATGGGATTAGGTCCCATAGTTACAAAAGGGGAATCCTTTCAGTTCCTGAGCTGTACCAGTAGATCACCCTGAAAGGTCCTACAACACCTTCATTTCTTTCATGGCTGCAGAGCGAAATTCCCTTGCCTGAGTCCAAAGAATAGCCAAATGCCCAGCTTGCCCAGATGTTAGCTATAAGAAGATCGCAAGACTTTCACCCTCTCCCTGCCCTCTGGACTAAGGCACAGAGACCCGAGGGGGGGGGTAGACAAGCGCATTTCTAGTAGACAATTAATTAAATATGAGCCAGCCGTGTGCGGCAGCAGCCAAAAAAGCCAATGCAGTCCTAGGTTGCACCAGCAGAGAGATCGAATCAAGATCACCTGAGGCACTAAGACCACTCTACAAAGCCTTAGTAAGACCACATCTGGAATACTGCATCCAGTTTTGGTCACCACGCTATAAAAAAGATTTTGAAACTTCAAAGAAGAGCAACAAAGATGATTAGGGGACTGGAGGCTAAAACATATGAAGAATGACTGCAAGAACTGGGCATAGCTACTTTAGTGAAGAGAAGGACCAGGGGCGACATGAAAGCTGTGTTCCAATATTTGAGGGGCTGTCACACCCAATTCTCAAAGAACCCGAAGGCCAGACAAGGAGCAAGGGATGAAAACTGAACAAGGAGAGAGTCAACCTAGATATAAGAAGAAATTTCCTAACAGTGAGAACAATCAATCGACGGAACAGAAGTTGCCTTCAGAGGTTGTGGGTGCTTCATCCCTGGAGGTTTTCAAGAAGAGATTAGACGGCCCCTTGTCAAAAATGGCATAGTGTCTCCTGCTTGAGGTTGAACTAGATGATCTACAAGATCCCTTCCAACTTGTTGTTGTTGTTGTTGTTGATATTTCAACATTTCAAGTAGACCATGTTAGACTCCAGATTGTGAAATTCTGGGGTCTAAATCTTAGGTTGGTTTTTGGTGAGAAATCCATTGTATAATTGTGGTAGACAGACTGGGGTGATGTCAAAGGATGTGTGTGTGTGTGTGTGTGTGTGTGTGTATTCTTTAAAATAGAAGTGAAATTTTTTGTTGCTGGCAGCAGTCAAAATCTTGTTTTTTTTAAGCAAAGCAGAACAGAACTTACACTGCCAATCAGCGACATTTACTTTCTGAAGACTTTTGCATTTTCCTGGCTGCTTCGATCCATTCTAGCTATTGCCATTTTCACACATGTGGAAACTGAGGGCTTTTCCTTCGTAGCTGTTTGTTTAACCGTGCACCACAACGAAAAGTACCAATGAGTGAGCTGCAGATGTGGCCAAAGCAAATTTTTTTTGTGTGGCAGCTTGACACAGAGGAGAAGAAGGGAGCAGCAGAGTGTTCAGCTTGGAATCTACTGGTCTGGAAGGGAATCTTCTTGATCCTACCACCCTCTCGCCCATTTGGTGTTCTCTCAGGGATAGGCAGCTGTTTCCTAGATGGGTCATGTGACAAACCTGCCCCAAGTAATGCAGCTGCCTAGCGGAAGCCGGGCACACTCTTTGTAGGGCGTGATCCTGTTCTCTGCTATAATTAGTAAGTGAGGCATTGCAGCCCATGATTCGGGCTGGGATTGCTGTAGAGCAGAAATCGATCGACAGTATTGGGTGGTCGTGAAAATTGTGAGAACTCTGACTCAGGTGGGAAACCCAGATTTGCTATGTTCAAGGAGATATTTGTCTGCTTCTAACACGGAACTGTGTGTGTTTTCAGCTCTTCACACACTCTGGAGATGCAAATGACTTACTAGATCAGAGTTCAGTTGTACGGATACCTGTTGACTTAGGCTGCATCTTTCCTGATTACAGGATTTTTAGATAAAGGTAATAACAGATATAAGAAGTAAGGAAGCAGAGGTTAGAGGTTTTACACCCAACCTGAAGCCTTCTTATTCTTCTGGCTCTAGCTCCCCAAATTCAAGGAAGCATAACCCAGGGGTCCCCAATCCTCAGTCCACGGACCAGCAACCGGTCCGCACAGACAAGACAAGCCCCATTGGTGGGATGGAGACAGCATGCAAAACCATACCCCCCTCCGGTCTGTGAAAAAACCTTTCTCCATGGAACCCATCCCTGGTGCCTCAAAAGCTAGGGGCCACTGGTATAGACTACCTCCGGCGAAGCTTCCAGGAACTACAAACTGTTGCTCTTGCAAATATTGAGTCTACTTTCCCCACTTTCTCAAAAGGTGTGCAAGACAGGTGCAGAGAGTCATCATTTGCAGAAGGTGAGAATGGATACAAGGGGGTAAGGAAGTAGAAGTGAGGGGTCCCACCTCAACCTGAAGCCCTCTTATGCTTCTGGGTTCTGCCCCCCCCCAAATCCAAGGCAGCATAGATCAGTGGCACCCAACTTGTTTCCGTGGTCTGGTTGCTGGCATGCCATGGACCGGTGCTGGTCCACGGACCGGGGTTTGGGGACCCATGGCATACAACCCCCGCAATGATGCTTCCTGGAGCTGCAAACTGTCTTGTTGCTTTGCCAGATATTGAGTTTGCTTTCCTTGCTTTCTCAGAACGTGTGAAAAAGAAATATGCGGAGAGTTGCCCTATCCAGAGGCTGGGTTGAGCCAACTGAGTGCATCAAACACATTTATAGCACCAGGCTGTAAAAATAGCCTAATGAAATAGTCACGAGTAATCCACCAAAGTGAATCTTTTCTATACTGTTGACCTATAAACGCTCTGCTGAAGCAGATTCCAGAGTAAATCTTTCAGACTGAAGGAGTTAGAGACAGACATCTCCTTTCCTCTGACCTTTCGAAGCACAACAAGCCAAATTGTTGCTTATTCGTTCTGAAGTCGGTGCTTCTTTCACCCTCCATTTCCAGTTATTTTGAAGAGAATCAACTGTGGGAATTAGGAGAGGAGATTCAGAAGTTTTCCTAAATCAGTAGGTTTTCATTAAGGCGGCAGACTCTGTACGAATGTATGATTGATGTACTTAATCAACATGATGAAATGTTTTGTGACATGATCGCACTTTATAACATGATGACACGATGAATGTATTTAATGATTATGAATGCCTCTACTTCATACACGACATGATGAATGTAGTTTATGATAATGAATGCATTTTAGAATTGCAATCATTGTTTGTCAGTTACAGCCTTATGATTGTAACTACAGTTTGTCAATTGTAGCCTGCATGTAAATATTGAGCATTTACACTGGAGACAAATTCCTTGTGTGTCCACTTGGTGAATAAATAAAAAATCTAATTCTAGTTCTAATCTGACTACATCTCTGTGGGAGCAGCTGTAGATAGAGAAGGAGACAATAGTTGAAGACCACTTTTGAAACCTGATGAACCAGACCTTCCCTTCCTCTGGTTGTACTTTGAGAAAGATTCCAGAATTGACTGTTTGTGTTCTACAAATACAAGGGCAATTCGGAAAAAAAAACACCGTTTGTTTATCAATGACAGACCCTCGCAGATATAGAACTTTTATTATACACATTAGAAAACTACAACATAGCATGACTTTTCGAGATAATCATCATTCAAATGGAGGCCCTTGTCATCACATTTAACAAGGTCTGAAATTCCTTCTGCAAAGAAATCGACCTCCTGGGAATGAAACCGCCCTGGAACAGCATCGTGAAGCAAAATGTTCTTGTCGAAGCAGTGCAGTGCAAGCATCTGGGCATACTGTCTTCCAGCATGATGCTGGTTCATGATAATGCTCACCCACACACCGCTAGATGCACCCAAGAGCTTTTGGCGCAGTTCAAACGTTGGGATGTTTTTGATCATTCCTCCCCCTAGAGCCCAGATTTGGTGGCGAGTGACTCCCACCTCTTCTGACAGGAGGGAGATTTCTTGGCAGAAGGAATTTCAAACCTTGTAAGATGTTATGACAAGTGCCATTCACTCCATCATTCCAGGTAGCCTTTCGCAATGACCCCACTTCTTTTTGAAATGGTGCAGAATCTCCATGTAGAAATGACTTCAGTCTCTCTCTCTTCCCCCTCTCTCTGTTTCCTTCTGTGTGTATGTGTCTCTGTCTGTCTGTCTGTCTGTCTCTGTGCATGTGTGTCTGTCTGTCTGTCATTCTATGTGTGTTTCTGTCTCTCTCTCTGTCTCTCTCAGTCTCTCTCTGTCTCTCTGTGTCTCTGTCTGTCTCTTTCTCTCTCTTTGTATGTAAGTGTGTGTTCCATAAATGAGTAATTGCTCATCCAGTCGTGCTGAAGGTGCCCCGGTGCAACAATTTAAACCTTTTGGAAGGATCAATGCTAATTTCTTTGTGTTACTTTAATTGTTGCTCATTTATCATGTTTTCTGTGTAAAGTTTGCATTTTATGACACAGCTGTCGATTCACTTCCTGAGGATAGTTTCCCTGCCATTTAAAAACTTCACTCCCATTGTTTGTGAAAAAATATTTGCTCCGTTCTGTGTGAATTTGTTACTGTATATTTTATTACCTTAAATCATTAGCTTACTTGTTAAATACATTTACTCAGCCAGGAGACTCCCTTGTTGCAATATGTATGCTCTGGGCTTGCCAGCACCCTATTTGGCAATGTCTCATCTCAACAACCCAGCTCTTATTTATGATTCAGATAAGTCTCCTGCGTGGTATGGTCTTACCATATATATTTAATATTATCAATTTTATTTAGGTTTGAATGTACAATACCACTGCTAAGTTTCAAGCAATAGTTCTGCGGGAAAGTTAGAATTAAGGAAAGTGATTACAATCATACCTTGGTACTCGACTCCTTTGAAACTTGTTGAATTGGTACTTGACATATTTTGATGGGAAAATTTTGTCCTAGTACTCGTTGTTTGTTCGGTATCCATTGCACAGCTAGAACTTGTCAATGTTGGTTGCCTTGTGACTTGCTACCCTTTCCAGCTGAAACAAAGGGTCACGCATCAGTCAATCAATCAGAATAGAGCTGGAAGGGACCGTGGAGGTCTTCTAGTCCAGGGGTCCTCAGCCCCTGGTCTGTGGAGTGGTCCCAGTTCTTGGCATGCTGGTCTGTGCAGACAAGACGAGCCCCATTCGCGGGATGCAGGCAGCACACAAAATCACGCCCCCTCTGGTCCATGGAAGAACTTTTCTCCATGGAACTGGTCTCTGGTGCCCAAAAGATTGGGGGCCACTGTCCCAGTCCCTGTGCAATTTCAGACAAGTGGTGTCTAGTCTCTTCTTAAAAAACTCCAGTGATGGAGCACCCACAACTTCAACAGACAAGCCGTTCCACTGGTTAATTGTTCTTACTGATAGGAATGCAGTAGCCCTTGTTCTGTGCACACCCCCTTGCAGTCTTATCTTAGCTTCTGTGGTCATGTTGTGTATTTTCTGTCCTTTTTTTCCTCATTGGTTCAGGTAAAGTGAAGCTTTTACTTTATTGAACCTAAGTATTAATGTTTAATTTTATATTTCTCATGTA
The DNA here is from genome assembly GCA_032468095.1 of Pareas carinatus. NCBI lineage: Eukaryota > Metazoa > Chordata > Lepidosauria > Squamata > Pareidae > Pareas > Pareas carinatus. The sequence goes on along the minus strand of JANHFO010003123.1, from coordinate 385,572 downwards.
AATTAATGACATACAACCCTGTCCTTTTTTGCACATTGCCTTACAATGCGCGTTTACTTGAGTTTGGGAACCCATTAAAGTTATTTACATTATTCCTTATGGGAAAATTTTGTTCCGTACTTATTGTTTTTGGTACTCATTGCACCTCCAGAAAACAATTAATAATGAGCACTGAGCACACTATATGAGAAGCAAAACATGACTCAGAATTTCTCCCTCTCCCTAACACATGGACTCTACATATGTGTATGAACAGCCCATGGACTCAGTGTCAAGCCCTGGGAAAATCTGAGATTCAGGCCGTTCAAATGAGTATAAAGGTTTATTGCAAACTTAAGCTCTCTACTGTTAAGTCAAGGGAAATGAGCGGGAATTAAGAAGACATTCAAGATGGACTGGACTTAGATTCCTTGTGGGCATTCAGGGATTCATGACTGATGATGCCTTTGCTACCTCCCTCAGTCTCAACCTGGTGATCTCCTACACTCAGTGCTCAATGCTTGTGGATTTTTATGCTCATAACACCTGGTTGCCCTTCCACCAGTCCCATCCTCCCAACATGGCGCTTCTTCAAATAAGTGCAGGCAATCCTCTACTTGCAGGAGTTCATTTAGTGATGGTTCAAAGTTGCAATGGCACTAAAATGTGACTTAGAACTGTTTTTCACAGTTGCGACCTTTGCAGCATTCTCATAATTGTGGGATCAAAATTCAGATGCTGGGCAGCTGGTCCCTATTTAGGACCTAAGGCCACGAGATCTCCTTTGGCCGATCTTCCGACAAGCAAAGTCAATGGGGGGAGGGTAAGCCAGATTTGCTTAACAACTGGGTTATCCACTGCAGTGATTCACTTAACAACTGAGGCAAGAAAGGTCATACAATGGGGCAAAACCCACTTAGCAAATGCCTCGTTTAACAGCAGAAATTTTCAGTTTGATTGTGGTCGTAAGTCGAGGAATGCCTCTACTAAGAAACAGCAGAATTGCCACATCCAAGGTTGGATATGGACTTTCCCCTCAAGCTGATTTCTTAGAGAGGTCTTTGTGATTAAAAACTCCAGTTTGCAAACAGGCAGAGCAGAAATTGGGGTTCATAAGACAAACCCCATTCCCATTCTTAATTTTGAAAGACACAGGAAGTAAGAGTTCTCATAAGTTGGCCATTTTGCTAGTGAATCTTGCTTGGAAGGGGCTGGGGGGGGATCACACAGTTTTATTTTGGATATACTGCAAAAGCAGATAAAGCCATTCTTCTAACACAGAAATCTACCATAAAACTCCCTAAGGATATTCTCAGTCATCCAGGTCATGATTGTCATGAAGATGCTTTATCCAAAAGGCGACTGGATTTCATTTCTCCTTTAACAAGTTTCGCTTAACATCCAAGAAGCTTCTTCAGGGTATGGAAGCTTCCACTCCCATTTGCACTACTCAATGACCCTGATGGCACAGATAAACCTCCAACTGAAGAGTGTTAATGAGCAGATGACAGATAAGGAATATAAAGATCTTCCACCTTCAGTCAGAACTGAAGAAGCTTCTTGTCAAATGTCTTCAAGGAAAAACACAAAGTCCGGTTGTCTTTTGAAAAAGCACTTTTAGGAGCACCATACAATTGCCCAAATGCATAGAAGTTTTTAATATCTCCTTCGCTTCTCCAGAGTGTCTTTCATTATGCTAATATTATGTTTGCAAAGCCATTAGTATAAATGAAGTGAGCTGAGATATAAGAGTGAATGAAAGAAAGGGGAAAATAATTAAAAGGGTATCACTTCAGTGATGGGTCTCATCACATTAATTCCCCAATTAATAGCAAGGCATTCCACCTCCTCCTCTCCAAATTAATTGGCATTTCCTTTCTTCATATAGGCAATTGTTGCAAAAAGAAGGAACCCTAGTGAGATGCTTCATATTGCATTATCTTAGATGCCTTCCTCCCTCGCTTTTAAATGACCACCATGCAAAGTTCAATGGAGAAAAATGGCGCGCGCACACACACGCACACACACACAAGGTGTGTGTGTGTGTGTGTGGTGTGTGTGTGTGTGTGTGCATGCTAGAGGTGATGTCAAGAGGAGAATTTGGAGAGTTCTTTGAATTTTGAAATGCTTTGGAGCGACAAATCTACTGAAATTGATCGGAAGGGCTCAGGAACATAATGAGAGAACTTTCTGATGGGTTATGGTGTGTTCACTTGAATGATTTTCTCGGCAAGTATACAGTATATACAAGGCAATTTGGAAAAAAAACTGTTTGGTGATCAGTGACAGACCCTCACAGATGCAGAACTTTGATTATACACATTAGAAAACTACAACGTTAGATTACTTTTCGACATTGTCGCCATTCAAATTGAGGCACTTGTCCTAATATCTTGTAATGTTTGAAATTCCTTCTGCAACGAAATCTCCCTCTTGGGAATGAAGCCACCCTGTGACAGTGTCCTGAAGTACATTGCGATCGTCAAAGTGATGCGATGCAAGTGTCAGGGCATGCTGGCCTCCGGTGTGGTGTCGGTTCACGATAATGCTTGCCTGCACACCACTAGATGTACCCAAGACATTTTGGAACACTTTTGTTGGAATGTTTTTGATTCCCCGCCCCCTCCAAATAGCCCAAATTTGGCAGCGAGCAACTTCCACCTCTTCTGGTTTCCTTCCCAGGAGGGAGATTTCTTTGCAGAAGGAATTTCAAACCTTGTAAGACGTTAGGACAAGTGCCTCAATTTGAATGGCGATGATGGCAAGAAGTCATGTAATGTTGCAGTTTTCTAATATGTATAATAAAAGTTCTGTGTCTGCGAGTGTCTGCCATTGGTAACCCAACAGAGGTTTTTTTCTGAATTGCTCTCGTACTTACATACATAGCTGCCATCGCCATTAAGGTACCATCACAAGTGTTTACATTCATTAGGCCTTCTTCTTGAGACCCACCAGACTTCTGGCGTACAGTGTTTTGACAATATTTGAAGCTCCAAACTCACGTCACATTTACTGTTTGACGTTTTGTTTCTTGCTAACAGACCCGAACTCCATCTGTCTACCTGATGGTAGGAACGTTGCATTAACTGTGCTTAAAGCTGAAACATGAATATCGGTTTGGCAATGTGAGAATTTCCTTGAGCTGAACAGCTAGCTGTTCGGTGGCTGCATCCCTCTTCCTCAAAGGCACTTCACAGACACCAGAATTTATCAGGAATGTTGAGCATCATTTTCTGAATCAGAATTCCCTACAGCCATAGAAAGCTGCCGTGGGAGATGATTCAAATGAGCTCATCTTGACTCTTTTGCTTGCAGGAATTTTGATTTTCCAGGCCCAATTCAGCCCAGTTTTGCAAATCAACATTGTCCTATACAGTTCCTTTTTGAACGGTGTTTACTCTATCAGTCTGGCTTGGACCAGGGAGCAGTCGTGTTCCATGATTGATTCCAGATGGACCTTTGGAAAGTCCAGCAACAATTGCCAACTGAAGAGATGGGGTGCTTCCCTCCATTTATTAGGGTGTTGAGTGTAGCAAAGAGTTGTGACACCCAGTTTCCTTCTTATAAGGCTAAAAACAGTGAAAAACCAGACCACTGAATTTCAGCTCCATAACTTGGACTTTCTTGGATTCACAAAGACACTAAAGAGGTCTATGCACCTTGTGGATGCCTGTAGGTTGACCAGACTAGGTTAGAGGTGGTGATCATCAGACGAAAGGAGACAAATACTACAAAATACAGAATTTTTAGCTAAGACCAAAACCCTAAAATAAAGAAATTTAGGAGAATACATGCCAGTCCATACCATCCAGTCCATGATGGTATTGGTCAACTTTGCAAGATGAGTCCTTCGGGAGAAGGGCGGTATATAAATTTAAACAAATAAATAAATAAATAAATAGACCATATCTCTTCCA
>JANHFO010003123.1:302302-312340 GCA_032468095.1 Pareas carinatus | reverse complement strand
ACTAATCAAGGAGAGAAGCAACCTAGAACTAAGGAGAAATTTCCTGACAGTGAGAACAATTAATCAGTGGAACAACTTGACTCCAGAAGTTGTGGGTGCTCCAACACTCTTTTTAAGAAGAGATTGGACAATCATCTGTCTGAAATAGTATAGGGTTTCCTGCCTGAGCAGGAGGTTGAACTAGAAGATCTCCAAGGTCCCATCCAACTATTCTATTCTGTTCTATTCTATTCTACATCTTAGCTTTCAAATTTTCCTGAGATTTAGATTTTGATATAGGGGTAAATAGACAAGAAGAGACTTAGTAAGAAGCCAGTCTTTCCTGCTTCTTTCCCATTAACCATATGATTCATAAGATTCTAGTGAATAGGTAGCACTATCAGGCTAACTTTGTGGGGCTCATTAGCTAAGTAGAGAACAGGCCTGATGAGACTTGGTTGAAGACCTCCAGGAAAGTCAAAAATCCTCCCCGAAGGCATCAATAACAAGCCACCACCATATTATCGATATGAAAACTGTATTGATGTGATCCAAGAATCACCAGGAGATAAGTTCAATTGAGGGAAATTTCATCTGGCCCTTGATTTCGGGACCTGCTATGCATTGGTCAAAAATTGGACTTTAGTCACTAAAGAAAGGAGAACAGGCCCTTCTCTATAGAGATTCTCCATCATTCAGTTCATGGCTGTCCCAAAGGTCCTTTTTCAAAAGGCAACTGAACTTCCTTGTTTTTCTTGGAAGATGTTGCGCTTCTCATCCAAAAAGCTTCTTCAGACCCTTATTTCCTTAGCTGAAATTTGTTTAGTTTTTTGACTTGAGAAGAAATGGATGAGCATCAGATTAAATAATATATACTGGAAACATTTGAAAATTGTAGTCTACATACTTGGGCTATTCATATCTCAGCATTTTCATTTCCCTCTTGATTTACATTGCTCCTTCCTTAGGTTGCCTCTAAAGTTCCCACAAGGAACTTCTGCTAAGTCATATGAAATCTTGATTCATGTGTATGGTATAGCTAGCCAGCTGTTTGTGGTGAGGGTATGTCATAGTACATTTCAAAAAGAGCTCACCATCTGCCATGGAGTTTAGGCCTGTTCTCCTTCCAGCTGCCAAATGCCTGCGCCCAGGGCCATGGACCTCCAGATACAAATTAAAATATTCCAACCATCTGTCCATATTTGGCTATTGGAGATGAGAGTATCTTCATAACAGGACCGCAGCCCACGCTGTTGCTACTATTAATGTGTTGTGGTCATTTTAATCTGGGATCTCACCACTAAAACTGGTGTTCTCAGAAGCAACTGCTTTATTTCCCTCTTGGACAGTTGTGCAATGCTAATGATAGAAATCCCTGCCTGTCTCTTGCTTGTCATTCTTGCAGTTTTGAGGAAACCTGGATTATTCAATTATTGTCAGTTTAGCTTTTGTTCGTTTTCAAGCAGGAATCACAAGAAAGAGGGGGGAAAGAAGGTTCTCAAGAGCAAAGCAAAAGTCAGCCCTGGGAATACTTCAAAAAAAGAAACTTTTCTAAGGGTATGGGAGTCCCTGTCTTACTCAGTCCAGAATCTCAGGATGATGTTGGCTGGCAGGTCAACAAACGTAGTGGTCAAAACTGATGTGATTAGCCGATCAACAGTTGAGTTTCCATTGTGATGGATTTCTTGCCGTTCTTTTCCAGCACTGGATGGTAGTATATAGGTGGAATCTATACCAGATCTCCCTTGGAGCCAGTTCATTATTGTGACTGATTTTAACCTCAACAGCAGAGTTATAGCAACATAAATCCAAATTTGGGACAGTAGTGGGGGTGGGGGGCATGATAGCTCAGCAGTTCAAGATACTGATTTTGTCTTCTGGAGAGCTGACAGCCTGGATTTGAACCCGAACACCATACAATGAGGTTAGCTCCTGTTACTTGTTCCAGCTACTGCTTACTAGTAGTTCGAAAGCATGCAAATGCAAGTAGATTAATAGGTACCATTTCAATGGGAAGGTAATAGCATTCTGTGGGCCTTTGACATATAGCCATGCTGGATACGTGACCATGGAAAATGTCTTTGGACAACATTGGCTCCCTCGGTCAAGAAACATAGATGAGTACTGCATCCTAGAGTTGGACACTGCTGGACAGGGCAATCTTTATCTTTTTTGCTAGGACAAGTTGAGGTTGGAGCTGAGCAATCATGGTTTTGAGGTGTTTGGGAGTATTATTTTAGCATGCTAGAAGTTGGGGGGAGAGTTGAATGTTGGTCTTTATTGCTTGTATGTTCTTATCGCTGCTTCTATGACCCAACTATGGCTCATTCGATCACTGGCCCTAATCGTAAGCCTCTTAAATCAATCACTAAAACTCTGTGCAAAACTCATTTCCCTGAATTTTTGAAGAAATGCCTGCCATCACCCTCTTGGACTCCCGTCCAATAACAAATTCCTCTTTCTCTCTTTTGCTCCCTCCCTTAGGAGAGAAACCGTACAAATGCACCTGGGAAGGGTGCACGTGGAAATTTGCTCGCTCAGATGAACTGACAAGGCACTACCGCAAGCACACAGGAGTGAAGCCGTTCAAGTGTGCGGACTGTGACCGAAGCTTTTCCCGTTCAGATCACTTGGCACTGCATCGCCGAAGGCACATGTTGGTCTGAAAAATATATATATGCTACCTTGTCTATATCTATATATAAATATATATATAGATATATATGAATATGAATATATATTCATATATATATATATATATATGAAATTTCAAGAGCTGGGTCTCTTTTAACTACAGGACATTCAGCAGGACTGAATCCTGTTTTGATGGTGTTAGCACAAAAGGGGCGCTTGGTGTGGTCCCACGTTCACAAAGAAGCAGGAAGCGAGAATCCTACACTCTTCCCTCCCACCGTAAACAGGCTGTCCAGCACAGGCCCAAGGCATCACCTTTTGCTGGGAATAAACGTCGAAACGCATCAAGATTGGGCATTATTTTCTAACCCACGTCATCATTGTCAAAGTATTTATGGCTTGCATTTTTCGTTTTTGTTTTCTTCAACTATCCCTGAAGAATTTCTGCTCTTTCGAAGATTGGACGTCATGAACCTAGAAAGGAACAAGTCCCCGAGAGCTTTCTCTTCCTTTGCTGCTGCTTCTTGTTTTTTTATTTTATTATTGTTGCTGTTGTCATTATTAACCCCCCCCCTTGTTAAAACACTGCAGAATATCATCCTGCCCATCAATTTCCCAAGCCAGCTGAACAGACTGGAAAGAGGAGGGATTTTTTTTTTAAAAAAATGAAGTTCCTTGACGTGAAAAAAAAAGATTTCTCAGCACACTTATGCAATAAAGATGGTGGTATTTGTACATATTTACCTCTTTCTTGTTATGCTGGACTTTAAAGGCCCCCTGATTTCTTCTAAAATTTCCTAAATCTTTTTTTTATTTTCTGTTTTTGCTGGAATCTATAAAACAGGCATCCATAATATTTCAGTATGAAATTACTCCTTTTATATCCATTTGCTTACTCTGTAATAGGAAAGAGTTCATTAAAACGGTCTTGGACACATAATTGAACCAAAATTAGTCCCACCCTTTCTAAACCAATGTATCAGTATATTTCCTTGAAAGTAACAGATGTTCAAACAGCCATTTCTTCTTCTCGGATTGCTCAGTAGTTGATTCACAGCTGCCCCTGCGAAATAACTCCACTGATTAGTCCTGTCCATGAGTTGGCATGATAAACCTTCTGTGTTCTATGGGAGTGGATCCTTGATCAGAATGAGACACCTCACTACAGCCAACTTCACCATGGGACTACCCACTGTGGGACAATACAACAATTCAATTTAATTATTTAAGACAATTTTACAAAATGCTTTAATTTTTGTCATTCATTTTTCATTTTGTCCCTCCTTTGGCATCCTTTCTTTAATGATTCTCTTCCACTCTTTCTTTAATTATTCTATTCCACTCTTTCTTCAATATTAGTATAACCCTTGTCCTGTGGTGAGTTGACTGTATTGAGTTGACTGTGGCAAGTTGACCATGGCATGTTGGCCATGAGGAGTTGGCCATGATGATTTGGCTGTGGCAAATTGTCCTAGACCTTCCTTGATGGTTCACGATCACATGACAGTTTGTTAACTGATGCTCTAATTGACATACGCTCTGTGTGTGTGTATGTGTGTGTGTGTTTGTGTGTCTCTGTGTGGATTCTCCTACTCAGTTGACCCATATTGTAGAATTGTGCTTAGGATTGTAGCATCTTAAGTTTTAAAGTAAATGTCCTCTGTGACTAAAAAAGAATTTAATGCATCAGAGTAAAGAAGAGCGTTGAGAAAGAATGTCAAGAGATCTCAAAGTACTTCCTGTTCCCAAAACGGAGTGTCAGTGTGGCAAAAATAATGTTAAGCTAACTCCATGGAGTTATGCTACTGGGCCAGTGAGACTTAGTCATTGTAAGTTGGGTTGGGCTGGGCAGAAGCCAAGGTGGTTAGACAAGCAACCACTATGAGGCATTCCTGAAATAGGTAGAGAATGATGAGGCCAATGGCTCCCCATGCATGTCAAGGAACCATTTTTAGAGATGATAAAAACTGATTCCAGAGGAATTTTGAAGGAAGTGAAGGAGTGGGAACCCTTCTCCTGAAACCTCCCTAATAAGTGCTAACTACTGCACCTGTTTGGTTATCCAGGCTAGAAGTGGTTGCTTCTTTGTTCTGGAAACAACATATGAGGCAGACTGACATGAATGAGTAAGCATTTTGTGGACTACAGTGTCTTGGTAACTAATGTGAACCAACTGTTCTGGTTTCTCAGTGTTACTTAAGATGGTTGAGAATAAACTGGCAACCATCTGTTCATACATTTGGACCTTTGGAAATAATGTACAAGGAATGGGAATATAGTGTACAAGGAATATACCTCCACCATAACTCAAATACATACATGCATATATACAACATCACTCTGTAGTCCTCTCACATGCATGTAGATCATGGGTCTCCAACATTAGCAACTTTAAGACTTGTGTACCTCAACTTCCAGAATTCCCCAGCTGGCAAAGTAGGTTGAGGAATTCTGGGAGTCGAAGTCCACAAGTTCTTAAAATTGTCAAGGTTGGAGACACCTGATGTAGATACATATTATCAGAGTCACGGTGGGTAGCCTAAGTTCTCTCTTCCCATCTAGCTGGTTCTAATTTTCTGTTGACACAAGGCATAGCTGTCTTGGGCTTGAAAAGTCTGCTAATTAGGGTCCTTGAGAGCATGATAGCAATAGCAGTTAGACTTATATACCGCTTCACAATGCTTTATAGCCCTCTCTAAGTGGTTTACAGAAATCAGCCTATAACCCCCAACAATCTGGGTTCTCATTTGACTGGAAGGATGGAAGGCTGAGTCAACATTGAGCTAGTGGGATTCGAACTGCTGAACTTACTGGCAGCTGACTTGTTAACAGAAATAGAATGCAGTACTGCACTCTAACCACTGCGTCACTACAGCTCTTAGTGGCGCAGTGGTTAGATGATGAGGCTAGAACAAATTAATAATGGATTATAAAATGGTATAGGAAGACTTGAACCTAGCTGTCAGAAACAAAAGGAAATATTAAACCAATCATCATCATCATTCTAGCCATTGTCTATCCACTGCAGGATGAAAGTCTCTCCCACATGTCTTGGGCTTTCTTTTGTCAGTTGGGCCCACAGTACAATCCATCTTGTTTTAGATCTCTTTTGTAGATGCTTTTTATTAAGTGGAATCCATTCTCTTAACTGCCTCAGTTCACCTGCCATCAGTTCCTCTTGCTAGGGGACCAGCAATTAAACCAATACTGCATCCTTTTATGACAGTATATTTGTACATTTCTTTAGAACCATCCCTCTTAGTACACTTGAGCATCTAACATATATAAGCTATTCAACCAGTTAGGGATTTGTCATTTACCTAACATAGGAGCAGAATCAAAGCATCCTGTGCTAATAGCATTTGCCTTTACACCCAGTTGTACACTTTTAGGATAACTGTGTGCAGCCAGTACTAGCCGTTCTAGAAACAGTCCATTCAGACTGCACAGATCTTGGGATATTATTTTATCCACACAGTGAGCAGATTTCAGATGAACTTGGGATTTTTCAAGTCCTGTTCATTCTATTGCTTGACTTCCTCTAATATTCATGAGCTCTTCTGGCTGGTTCATTCCTAACCTTTCTTCTGAGTCAACTCTATGGCTTAGCAGGATGGCCAACTTTTCCTTATAATTCCAGCAAGACCAAATTAAGTTAAGAGAGAAGATAAGGAATTGTTCTTGTCTTCCAAGAATTAGTATTGTAGAGCTGAGATCTTTTGAGCTAATATCTAAGGAAGAGAGAGGTATGATCCTGTTTCTGTGAAAGATTTGCTCGCGAGGAACATAGATTTCTCATTTATGAGATGGACTGTGATGATGTGGACCACGAAACATTCGTCTAAGATTCCTCTCCCTTTTCAGAGAAGAGAAATGGGAAGGAAACTCAACTGCGTGGTTATTTTTAAAATTTAGAGATATTTCCTTAATCAGGAAGCATTGTTTAAAATCTGCGTAGATTCATCTAATCAGGTCGCATCTTGACCTAATCGGTTTAACTTATAATTAATAGGAAATGATCTTTCAAGTTGTATTGGTCTTTGTAAAGCAACAGTTACTCGAACAGTCCAGAGAAAAATATGCATATCAAACAACAGAGTCTTAATTTAATTGCGACCCTATAATCCAATAGAATAATTAGCAGCTTTCATATTCTGCCTGCTGTGGAGTTGCCAATTGCCAATTTCTAAATAAATTAGATGGGAAGGATGTTTTCTTTTTCCACAGTTTTCTGCTTCCCTCTTCTCCATAACCTATCTCTGGAGGATACATCTGCCAGGGGTTCCTGATTATGCTGGTCGATAGATTTTCCAAACTCAGGGCATACTTTAGTTTTAGAGACCTGAGAGAATGTTATCCTCATCATGTTCTACCTGAGCACAGGCAACCTTTTGGAAATAGGGTGCTAGAATGGTTGGTTCTAGGACTGGGCAGTGGGGCTGACTTTTGTAGAACTGTCCAGTGTTTCATATTCAACCTCCAAGATGTGCTTCAGAGCGCACAGAAGTTGCACCGTTGGCCTGCCTGGAAACACCTGGATCCAGCTGACTCAAAGTGTGGAAGGCAGAAGTAACATTTACAATTCCCAACTCTTTTTTGGAGATGGAATCCAAAACATTGAACAGATCTGACGTTCTGTTCTGATGCTCTTAGATTATTACTATAGTGTACTTTTTAGAAATTTACATCTCTGATTCTAAGGCAAAATTATTGAGTGGAAACTATTTTGACTAGCCAGTGTGATAAGGGTTCTTTCAAATGTCTTTTGTTTTTCCTTGTTCAGTTGCTGTTGTTCCAACGTTCGTGGCTTTTCTTTCATGGCGGTGCGACGTAGAAAGATTTCCTTCGTGCAAACCTCTTAATGTCAGTGTTATCTCCCGTAGATCATTTTATTGACTTGATATATTCTGATGGTTCAAAAAATTTCAGTATTGGAAGTTTTCCCATGAACAAAGGAAACGTTTTTTCTGGAAAAACCGTTTCTCTTGGGCAGATTAATTAGCAGCAAGCAAATTGCCTTCATAAAGGGAAGTGTGGAGGTGTTACATTTCTTCCATTAGCACTACTGTTAAAAGTAGCTCACCATCAGAAATAAAATTCCATTGGGAATGACGATATGATGTGACAGCATCTCTTCTCCAGTTCTCTGTTTGTTAAAATAGAAAAGGGGAGATTCTCTTGTTTCTGTTATGCTGCAGTCGGTTACATTGCTTAAAAGAAAATTTAAAAACCGTATGTAAATTCTCACGTAAACATTTGCGGGTAGAATTGGGTTACTTGGTTGACAATTTGCAATGTTCAGAAATGTTCTTAGAGACGAATGCATTCCCCTGTTTGGAAATTACAGCAATTAAGCCCCACTGTTTTTGTTTTTTTTAAAAAAAATGTACAGATTTTTTTTTAAAAAAAATGTACAATTTTTTTTAAAAAAATAATGAGATGCACATTGAATCTCACAAACCAAAATGGATTCTCCAGATTGTTTCAAAGCAGGTGAGAGGACTGTTCAAGATTTTCTCCTCTTCAGTCATGTTGGGTCAAAGGAATGCCTGTCCATTGACTCTGGGGAAAATAGCTACATCCCAGAGCATCGTGAGACATGGCTAATATGAATGAAGGTGAATATACGTGTCCCAATCTGGCAGGATGGATCCAATCTGGGTCGGTCACTGGGACAAGAGGCTTAGTCTTCTAAGCTTTTGGACTCATCCTGTAGCCCATTCTCAGGGATATTCTCTGTACATACAGTCCACTAGAGAGAAGTCCCTAAAGGATGGGTTCCACCATGAACCCGAAAGCTCAGAAGACCAAACCTCTAAACCAGATTGGATTCTGCAACATGGCCAAGATCTCTGGTGCAAAAGAAGATTGAATGTCCTGTCCTCTGCTAGACATACTGAAGACTCAACTCGTAGGTCTGTGAATGCACCCAGGGACACCCCAGGATTACTGGACAAATGTTCACTCAGAGAGATGCAATTTCCCAAGCAAGCAACAAAAAGCAACTTGCCCAATTATCTTCCAGCCTTATCTATGGGCCCCAGGCACGGAAGGTCAGACGGATGAAAGCAGATTGATTGCCTCATAATATAAGCCCGCCCTTTTCCTGCATCATCCGTGGCCTGCCCAGAGTGGGAGGAGTCTGTGGCGCTGGTGCTGACGAAAGGAGGGATATTGAGGGCGCCACTCTGAAGTTGCAATTTAAGTTGATCCCGATGCAATGCAGTGTTGCGTTCTTGAGCCTATTTGCCTCTTTTGATCCCCTAATTTAAAAAGTATCGAATATTTGACAAACAGCCCAGCACCAATTCAGAATTCAGATGCTGCATTCGTGCATTGTTTTTCCTTGAATCAAATCATTCAATTAATCTGATATCAAGGAGCTGGTGGTATATTGATATTGGGGAGGGGGGAGAGATTCCTTGCATAGAAAGGCGCAGTGATACAGATAGTCCTCAACTTACAACAATTCATTTAGTGACCGTTCAATGTTACAATGGCCCTGAAAAAAAGTGACTTATGGCTGTATTTCACACTTACCGCCATTGCAGCCTCTGCATGATCACAATTCAGAGACTTGGCAACCGACTCCTATTTATGACGGTCGCAGTCTCCCAGGGTCACGAGATCCCCCCTTTTGTGACATTCTGACAAGCCAAGTCGATGCGGAAGCCAAATTCGTGCCTCGACCATGTAACTCCCTTAACAGCTGCTGCAATTAGCCCTTAGCAATGGCAGCAAAACATGTCGTAAAATGGGACCCCAAACTCCCTTAGCAACTGTCTCGCTTAGCAATCAGAAATGTTGGACTCCATTGTGCTCCTAAGTCGAGGACTGCCTGTATTTATGTCAATGAATGTCCCAGGATCAGACCAAAGCAATATATTGTGCAGATCTACGTTTTGTATAAGGGTGTGTTTGATAATCGTTGGATTCTCGGAGGAAGACACGAATCATGTCAGAAAAGCATGAATCTTTTCTGATTTTGTTGGGAACAGATGCACCAGTTAATACCTTTGGCCTTTCTATGTTTTCTGAAAGAGCTGTCAAATGCTCTGGTGTCTAAGTGTAACGGAGAGTGGGTACCCTCATGAAAATGTCCAGTGTCCTTCATTTGTGCACATTGCTAATTATTTGCATGTGTGTGATCTGAATTAAGATTCAATTATGACTTCCAGACAAAAGTTGGAACTAGCTATTCTATAAGCATAATTTTCTCCTGTTTGGAAACCAGCTTGTATTACTGCATTATGCCTTTGCCTGTGTTTTATAGATGAAGATGTAAACAATTAAGACTGCTATATTTTCACAATTTCATTAAAATATCTGTAACTGTGCATAGTTTACTCAATAGGTCATGCCCGTTGGAACATTTCAATATGTTGATATCAAACTCACTGCAGTAACCTGTTGTTGTTTTTTTAG
>JANHFO010003123.1:231903-242687 GCA_032468095.1 Pareas carinatus | reverse complement strand
ATAGATAGATAGATAGATAGATAGATAGATAGATAGATAGATAGATAGATGGATGCAAACTAATAAGAAGAATTTGCCTGCAATGGTTAATTGTAATAACATAGTTAGAAGGAAAATGGAATTGTACATTGTATATCAGGTAATGTTCTTCCATGTTGGAAAATATTTTCTTGTATGTAAATCTAATAAAAAGAATAATAAAAAATGTCTCATTCAGGCTTCAAGTGGTAAAGAAGCAATGGAAAATGAAGAAAAGCTTCAGGAATGGGCACAAAGCAGATGAAGATTTATAGATATTTTGTTGAGCAACAATCCCAGTGATGGTCACCTTTAGTTCCAATTCAGACTGTTGGTGCATTTGATCCCAATGGATTAACAAGATGTGTGGAGATAACAAGTTGGGTCAACGTCTATGGAGATTCTCAATCATCCAGGTCATGGTTGTCCCAAAGGTGCTTCTCCAAAAGGCAACTGGGTTTTCTTCTTGCTGTTGTTTTTTCCTTGGAAATGTGTCATTGCTCATCCAAGAAGCTTCAGAACATGAGTCAGAACTGAAGAAGCTCCTTGGATGAGAAGGGAAATGTTTTCAAGGAAGAAAATCAAGTTGCCTTTTGGATAAGCAACTTTGGGACAAGTGGGGTCTTTAAGGTCTACAAGTCTGAAGTCTCTCACTGAACATAACCCTGACATCAAAGGCAACCTCTGGAAGAATGTAGGGTTGAGAAAGCTGGAGTATATGAAGATGACATGAAGATTAAAAATATGTAGTACCCCATGATACATTTATCTTCTCTAAAATCTTTCTGTTTTTAGAGTTTTGCACTTGTGCACATCTTAACATTCATCTCTTAGCAGGCTAACAATTTCCTCTGATTCGTTGATGACTCTGTTCCTATTGTGACTGAAGCATTGACCACGTCCAGAAAAATGCCATAGAATGTTAGTTCATGGTTCCCATTGTAAGCTTCCAGCTCATACTCCAAAATACTAACTAAAACATAGATGGAACAAAACAGCTCCAGTTTAGTTAGAGGTGTTTGTAAGATTAACAGCCAATTCCTGCAAAATCCAGAGTAACTCAAATAAACTCATCCGAACACATCCTGCAGTGTTGAGATGCTGTCAGGTACTGAAGTTCTGGCCAATTTGCTTTAAGAGGAATTGCCTTACATTTCCAAAACATGACAATCGCTTTGACTCTGAACATGAAAGCTAGTGATGACCTTGTCTTTCTTCCAGTGAACACGGAGACAATACATTATTAATGTTTTTTAATTATGTATCCTATCTCCTGTCTCTCTCAATTGCTTTCAAGAAGAGTGTCCCCCAAATGATTTGGGTCTAGCGATCTACCTTGTCCAATCCCAGAAAGCTACTGTCGGATCTGACTGGTGGTTGCCTAAGGACGGATGATCAGAAATGCTCGGTGGCAGATAAGAATCCAGTTTTGACCACCATATTACAGAAAAAGATGTTGAGACTTTGCAAAAAGTGCAGACAGGAGCAACTAATACGATTAAGGGCCTGGAGACTAAAACATACCAAGAACAGTTGCAGGAATTGGATTTGCCTAATCTAGCAAAAAGAAGGACCAGGGGTAACATGATTGCAGTCTTTCAGTATTTGAAGGAGTGCCACAAAGAAGAGAGACTCAACTTATTTTCCAAAGCACCAGTAAGCAGGAGAAGAAACAATGGATGGAAACTAATCAAGAGGGGAAGCAACCTAGAATTAAAGAGACACCTCTGAACACTGAGAACAATTAACCCATGGGACAGCTTGCCTTCAGAAGTTATGGGTGCTCCATCACTGGAGGTTTTTAAGAAGAGACTGGACAGGCACTTGTCTGAAATGGTCTAGGGTCTCCTGGCTTGAAAAGAGAGCTGGGTTAGAAGACCTTCAGGGTCCGTTCCAGCTCTGTTCTGATTGAGAAAGGAAGTCCAACCTTCACAGAGCAAGGCCACAGCAAGATCCTGACACAGGGCTGCTAAAAAACTTAGGAGTTTGGCTCTACTCAAAGAATTGTTTACCTTTACAATACATGTAACCAACCCATGGAGCTAATTCCTTTTACTCCCTCTCGGTCCCTCCAGGCAGAATGGTCTAGAATTTCATTCTTCTGACACTTGGCAATGTTCTGATATTTACTATAAACTTACTCACTGACAGTTCGGGCTCATTTATTCTAATACCCGAGTTCTAAAAAAAAATAAAAACACTTAATTGTTCAATTATCTCTTTTATGCTTAGTTCAAAAGAACTGAATGTACTCATGCTAAAGGTGTGGGAAAGGGGGGGAGGAAATTGCCGTGGAGAATCTGCTAAGTCCCCAGCAAATTCAGGTGAAACTGGAAAAGCAGGAAAAGTTGCTTCAAAATAATGCCGAGTTGCTGTGCTTTGGACAGCTATTCAAACAGGGCAGGCTCCAGATAAATAAACTGAGTCTACCGCTAGATTGTTCAGAAGCTTTTCTAGCAGCTTTCCCTAACCTGTTCCTCTCTGGATCTCTCAAGACTCAAAAGGGAAAATTGGGAGTCTTGGAAACAAGAATCACACCACATTCGGATTGCAATGGAACTTAGGAAGCATCTTACAAAGTGTACCCTGAGACTTGAAGTGATCCTCATTTCCATTCACAACAGGATTACAGAAGAGTTGGAAAGGACCCTGAAGGTCTTCTAGTCCAATCTAACAGAACAACAGAATTACAGAAGATTTGGAAGGGAGCTTGGAGGTCTCTAGCTAGCATCGTCTTCCATCTTGTCTCATTCAACTCCCTGTAGGCAAAACAATCAGCCCTTCTCGCTGAAAGATGGGCCATGGAATAAATACCTTGGGTGTCTCTGGACTTCCCATTCCACAAGCCACCCCAGGTTCTCCTTTGAATCTTCTGATCACCCAGCCGATAGGACCTCCTCCTTCCTCTTCCCCCTCTCCTGAAAGCACATTCAAAGGTGCAAAGTTGCAACAGCGTCTTCAGGCTGCCTCTCCTGAGTGACTGTCCTCCAGAGGGATTAATCTTCGCTGCGGTCCCAAGAGATGTGAACAAGGAAAGGCTGTTCCTGTCACATTTGCAACTGTTGATTTAGGAACGCTTAATAACACACAGGAACTATTCTTGGGTGTCAAAAGCAAAGCCATTTCAGATTACCTGCCGCAATACCAGGAAAGAAAACGTAAAGGATTACCAATGAGCATTTCCCCCCCCCCTCTTCTTCTCTTACATATCAGTCTCTGTGAATTGCATCGGTCTGCAAAGACCTAAAATCTTTGTTATTTTAGCTGTCATCTTTTTAAAAACTTTATCATTTAGTGTGTGTGTGTGTGTGTTTTTCTTTATGTTAGAGCCTCATGATTCATTCCTGCTTGGCTACCACAGTTTTCCACCCACATAGAAAAACATGCCAAGCCTCTGAGGTTTTGCAATATTCTTTTGTAGCATAGCTTTTATCAAGCAATCAAGTCAATATTAACGTAATTTTTTTTCTTAACGCAAATGCAGCTTTAGCTGCCAAATGCACACAACAGCTCGCTGGGCGATAAAATAAAGTATCAACAGATAGCCTCCCTTTAAAAATTCAGCTCAGATATTCCCAAAGATTTGTGGGTTTAATTTGTTCGTGCTAATATGGGCTGTGGCTAAATGGAGATGTTCAGAAGGATTTCATTCTGAGGATCCATTCTTAAAAAGCACTTATTAATGTAAAAATTCCATTAGATGTCATGTGAATGATGCATAAACAAGCAGGATTATACCCAGGGTTTTTGTTAGAAAAATAATTGTCAAAGTATATAGGAGCACAAAGAAGAGGGTGTCCACCTATTCTCCAAAGCACCTGAAGGCAGGACAAGAAGCCATGGATGGAAACTCATCAAGGAGAAACTTCCTGACTGTGAGAACAATTCATCAGTGGAACGACTTGCCTCCAGAAGCTGTGAATGTTCCAACACTGGAAGCTTTTAAGAAGAGATTGGACAACCATTTGTCTGAAACAGCATAGGGCGTCCTGCCTGAACAGGGGCCTGGACTAGAAGACCTCCAAGGTCCCTTCCAATTCTGTTATTCTGTTATATTTTCCAGGATTGGGGTATGTCTAATTTTATGGAAAAGATTAGAGGTGACATGACAGCAGTCTTCTAATATCTCAGGGGCTGCCACAAAGAAAAGGAATTCAAGCTATTCTCCAAAGCAGCAAAAGGCAGAACAAGATGGAACAGAGGGAAACTAAGCAAGGAGAATTAAGGAGGACTTTCCTGACAGAACAATTAATCAGTGGAACAACTTGCCTCCAGAAGCTGTGAGTGCTCCAACACTGGAGGTTTTTAAGAAGAGATTGGACAACCGTTTGTCTGAAATGATATAGGCTTTCCTGCTTGAGTGGGTCCACAGATTTCCTTTGTGGACCTTCTGTCCTTTTGTTCACAAAAGCCCAACCCATTACTTCCCCACACCTACTTTCCTTTGCCACAGGAAAGTCACTGAGAAGAGTACCAAGATGGAGAACTACACTGTGAATTGCGATTGGCGGCATTATGACTATCCAGAAAAGGCTCCCAGATGTCTATCAAGGATACTAGTCTGAGAGTCATGGTGAATTCTTTCCACTCTTACGGTTCTATGATTGAAGGAGTATATTGAAGCACTACACAGAAGGATGTCAACCTCCAAGATACCTTAAAAGATATTTCTTGTAAGAACCTCTAATACTAGAAGATAAAGTTCGATCAGTACACTGATTATTACCAAGTCAGAAGACTAAAAGAATTTATGGAATATTCACTGAAATCCATCGTATCTAACCAAGCTATGCCAGCAAATCTGGAGGATGACACAACAGTCAATCAATTAGAAGAGGTCCATCTACATTCCAGTACCAAAAAGGAGACTTACTGGGGTGTACAAATGGTCCTACAATATCCTTAATTTTACGGTCATGGAATTAGAGCCCTACATGGAAAAAGAGATACCAGATGTTCGAGTTGGCTTCTGAAAAGATTAAGGAACATGAGACACTATTGTTGATGTACACAGGATAATTAAGAAAACCAAGAAATATCAAAAAGAAGTCAGTATGTGTGCTTCATCAATTATAGAATGGCCTCTGATTATGTTGATCACTTCAAGCTGTGGAATGTGCTCGGAAAAATGGAAGTCCCAGAGCATCTCAGTGTCCTTTTGAGAAAGTTATATACAGGTCAGAAAGCCACAGAACATGGTGGAACATTGCCTCTAGGCTGACAAAGGAGTGTAACAAAACAATACACTCTCCTTATTTATTTAACCTGTGTGTTGAATATATATTAAGGGAAGCTGGGTTGGATGAAGATAAGAGTGGTTTTAAGATTCAAGCAAGAAATTCAATAATCTACAGTATGCTATGTTGATGACACTACTCTGAAACCCAAAAATGAAAAAGATCTACAAGCTCTTGGGCTAAAGGTCAAAGAGCAGAGTGGAAAAAAACTGGGGATAAAATTAAATATCAAGAAGCCCAAACTAATGACAGCAAGTAGAACAATCAGCCTTTGAACTGACAATGAAGATTATGTAGTGATGGATGACTTTTGCCTTTCAAGATTAACCACCAGCAATCAAGAAACAAGCAGTCAAGACATATGCACTTAGTAAAGAAGCCAGGAAGACTTTGGAAAAGATATCCAAATGCCGTGATGTATTCGTGCCTACAAAAATCAGAATTGTGCAAACAATGATTTCCCCTATAATACCTTACGGAAGCAAGTGTTGGACTTTAAAGAACCAGGATAACAAGATTATTGATGCTTTTGAAGTTTGATGCTGATGAAGATGCCTGAGAATGTTGTGGACAGCTAAGAAAAGAAAGCCAATGGATCATCCAACAAATCAATCAAGAATTCTCACATGACACACAAATGCACTGATAGCCAGGATCAAACTGTCCTACTTTGGACACATTATGTGAAGACCCAGCTCTTTGAAATAGAGCCTAAGACAGTGGTGGTGAACCTATGGCACACATGCCACAGCAGGCACATAGAGCCCTCTCTGTTGGCACATGAGTCAAGTCCCCCTAGCATTGCTCCAGAGCTGAGTATCAGATACACATGTTCAGGAGTATTGGTGCCAGGCGATGATGTCACAGCACACATAGGGGCTATGCACATACTCAGAAAGGAGTGATGCGAGACAATGACATCATGAGTTGCAATTCATTAGCTGCAACTTGTCTGGGGACTCCATCTCTAAAAGATTTGTCATCACTGGTCTAGGACAACACGCCATGGCCAGCTCACCACCGTCAAATTGCTCCTTCCAATTCAACATGGGACAACTCAATGAGCAATAACTATATTCTACACCTGCTCCTCTCTTAATTATTATTAATAATATAATTTGTTTTAAGTAGTAGGCAGAAGGCAGAGTGAACCAAACAGGATTTATTCAAAGAACAGCAAGGTGACACAAACACAGACAGAATGTAATCAGAGGCTGCTTTGCAACCTTGCAAGCTTTCCCTTTTATACTTACTGATAGGTCACAGCTGTGACCAATCAGGAGCCAGGATTTTCCCGCTTCTTCCCAGACCCTGGGCAGAATTGATACTTTGCAAGCAGTTCTTGCTGTGCAAGATGCAAGCCAATACAGCCTCGGGCTGTTGCTGCTTCAGCGCTAGACCTTGTAGGCTATTTACCAGTTGGGGACACAACAATTTGTATTATTATTAATATTATTATTAATACTATCCGAATAATTTTAATAAAACTAAGAAAGGAAGAAGAGGCAGACATCCACCCTAATAATATTAAGCGAGGATTGGGTCTAGAATACTGTTTCCTTGCATTGTCACATGGCGAGTTGTCCTGCATGAGTTGGTCATGGTGAATTGACCATGATGAGTTGACCGTGAATTGACCGTATTGAGTTGTCCCATTCTATTGGAAAAGGCTCTAGCGCTGGAAACATGGAAATAAAGAGAAGAAGAGGCTGGCCAGGAGTAAGACTTGAAAGAACAGGTTGATTTTCCAGAGAAAATCAAGCCATGTGGTCACTAGGAGTCAAAAACGATTCGATGACACATAATCAATCACGATTTTAAGTTCATTGTTCTCTTGGGTTGGGGGCATCAATTAAAAATCTGTGGCAAAGAATGTCATGTTTCCATCCTCTGGTTGGGATCTCCTTAGAGACATCTCCTTGGCTCCTGCAAGAAACAAAATGGGGGAGCTTTCCTAGAGTCTAATGCTATAATTTTGATTTGTCTTTGTGGTTCTTGGTCGTATTCTTTGATTTCTACCAGCTACAGTCGTATGATTATTACACAAAAGTCGCTAAGTTGGAGAGAGTAAATTTAATAAGTGCTACCTTTCCCATTAGATTAAAAGTAGCAATGTGGAAATAGAACCCAACAACAGTAAAGGAAAAGGAGATGAAGCCAAGTCAAAGGGAATAAATTTGCACAATTCACATGTGTGGCAAAGTGGCAGGTTTTTTTGGGGGGGAAATTGCTTCACTGTACAAAACCTTTTACTGTCAAAGTAAATATCAAGCAATATAACATAGTCCAAGTCATTAAGCAATATTGGAATTTCTAATGCAGCATTGAATGTTGCAAATGTAGTCTTATTAAAATTGATGGTACTGTAAGTCTGGATGAAACGCAGACGGAGCTCTGAATTTCACTAAGTAAGTTTAAATCTGGATATGAAATTCAGTTTTTACAAATTGTTCTAGGAAACTATAAAACTCTTTTGAAAAATCTTCATGTCAGTTTCAGCATGCAAAATTAATAAATCACATTGCTCAGATCTACAGAAGAGAAAATATAAAAGATGACAGCATAGAGATTTATTTCTACTCTCTACCTGCCCACATTAATGATAATTGTCTTCCACACTTACTATTGCCAATTGTGTGGATTTCAGCTCCCAGAATCCTCAGCAAGGACCTTCCTATCTGAAGAAGTCAACCTAACCTGATTCTGAAATGTGAAACCATTACACAACTTGCGAGGGGGAAATGATTGTCTAAATCCACTTTTCAGTTCCACATTTCTGAGCAATATCGATGTAGGAGATGATCAGGATAAGCTCAAGAGAGGGGTCAAACATGTCATAAGTCAAAAGTCCCTGCATGTTCACAAGAGATTTAAGTCCAGTCACTCTTGAATGCCTTCTTATTCCCTCTCATTTCCCTTGACCGTTAGTTGGTCAGATCCTTATAGAGAGCTTAAGCTTGCAATAAATCTTCATACTCATTTAAGCTGCCTGAATCTCCTGATTTCCCCAGTGTTTGACAATCAAGGGGTTCACTTTTGTTTTCCTACAGAGGAATAAAAGATCTTGGGGAAAAAATTTCCTCTAAGAAAAACTTGCTATATCCTTAGGTTAAATCAGCCACCACAGCAAGATTATTCTGGAAACAGATATAAAGTGTGACTAGCTGTGATGGTAAACTCAGCAGAATAGCCAAGATGGGACATCTATAGTACAAGGGACCTCGAAATGGATCAGCGGTTGTTCCAGGGGAAAGTCCTGAGGCAACCAAACCAAGAACACACCATTTATGGAGAGTGTTGAAGATCTGTTGGAATCAGGGAAATGTCAATAATCTAGGAATGTAGATCAGAAAGGTGTCCTCTGTCACTGTTGGCCAACGCCAAGCTATCATTGTTCTTACTTCATTCATTGAGGTTATGGGTTTTTGAAGGACCCACAAAACTTGCTTTTTACCTGAAGAAGGTCACTTTAGTCTGGCCAAAATGTCCCTTGCTTGGCTGGAGTTCTTGGATCCACGCTAGGAAAGGTTGACTATTTGTACAGTAGCCAAAGCTTAATTGCTTTAAAGCAATTTGTAGTGGATGCCCCACCCTGATACCAATGATTAGTTTTCTCACTCATGACATAACTTTCCTTTGGTAATGCTCTGGAAGTTCTGCCAAATCTATTCTATGAGGTCAACTGTTCGCGAATCTTTCTCATTAATACTTGCCACCAAATGGGTCATCCAGAAAGTCCCACAGCAGAGTCATTTTAGTAGACCACATCTTTGGTGCACGCACACACACACACACTCAAAAAAAGCAGACTTAGACCAGGGCTCTGGAAAGGTTTCCTTGGAAGAATTGCTGAATTAGTGATTGGCTTGATGAGATTTGTCAAAATGATACAATGTTCTCTCTGAGAGCAGCATAATTAGCAAGGTTGAGATGGGAAAGACTTGCAGGAACCAACTTGTACTGGTCTCTCTGGAGGAGGAACGTTTCCAGTTCTCATGCTTATGTCACTGATTCTTATCTTTCAGCAAGTAAACACCGCTATTTTGTACTTCTCCAGATACTTAAGATTTCATCTTACAACTGCATATTCTGGATTGGATCCAACTTCTGAACCTGATATCAGAGAGGATCTTATGGCTGTAGAGCCACAAAGGCTGAAATAAGCACCAAACTGAAGAGACAAGACCATTAAGATAACTTCATCTCGTTAATATAACGGAAGGCCTGAAGGCCAGACAAGGAACAATGGATGGAAACTGATCAAGGAGAGGTTCAGTCTAGAAATAAGAAGAAATTTCCAGACAGTGAGAACAATCAACCTATGTAACAGCTTTTGCCTTCGGAAGCTGTGGGTGCTTCATCACTGGAAGCTTTCAAGAAGAGACTAGACAGCTACTTGTCAAAAATGGCATAGGGTCTCCTGCTTGAGGAGGGGGTTGGATTAGATGACCTACAAGGTCCCTTCCAACTCTGCTATTCTATTCTATTCTATGCCATGCCATGCTATTCTAAATGGAGACCCTTCATTAAATAAGCACAGCAATAGTAATAATAGAAATTGAAACTCACTTGCTAATAGCATTTATTTAAAAAAAGAATATAATCAAAACATAGGTTATTTTTTTAAAGATAAGGTATGGCATTTAAACTGTCCACTGAAACTATTTGACCCAAAAGAACATTACTTCTATCTTTTTCCTTTCTCTTTTTCAGTATACATTTAATAATAAACATCATTTATAAATTACAGTCTTGATTTATACATCATCTTCAATATCATATATACACATACACATACACATACACACACACATACATACAGTCAATTATTTATAACCTACAAAGAATCTTTACCATTTAATACTTTTAACATTTTTTTCCTTCTCTAGTGTTCCTATCCCTCTCTTCCTTCTCCTTTCTTTCTCTCCCTTCCCTTTCTTCGTCTATGCTCATCAAAGTCCAAGACTTTTCAAGACGTAACCTTTGGCAAGAGTAATATTGGAATGTAGAAAATTGTGAATTATTTTCATAATTTTTATTGCAGCCTGCTCAAAAGGGGAGCATAATACACATGTAGCACAAAGCAGTCAAATATCTAACTACTTTTAAAGGGTTTACAACTTTAGATGGATAACTTTCTGCTAACTTTTTTGGAGCTATAAATGTCTAATGGGTAAAGAAAACTGGATGTTCTAAATACATGATTACCCCAAAATCAGCTACTGTACATAAATCACTACTGCAGAATAGTCAAAAATAACTTTTAAAGGACATTGAAACAGAGTCTAATGCTTTCATTAATATTGGAAAAACAATGACTACTTTAATCTCCTCCCTAGATTGTGAATGAAACTTAGTTTGGATAAAGGTGAGGAGAGCT
Source organism: Pareas carinatus (assembly GCA_032468095.1). Lineage (NCBI taxonomy): Eukaryota > Metazoa > Chordata > Lepidosauria > Squamata > Pareidae > Pareas > Pareas carinatus. Next base: position 232,052 of record JANHFO010003123.1, on the reverse strand, counting down.
TCAAACACAATATTTCTTTCTTTTCAAGTTAACTTGCTATTAAATGAATCCAAAAGAAAATCTTATGTATCCATATCCATATCCATATCCATATACATATCCACCACCCACCCACCCACCCACCCACCCACTCACCCACCCACCCATCC
>JANHFO010003123.1:202973-213624 GCA_032468095.1 Pareas carinatus | reverse complement strand
TTGAAATTCCACATATTGTAAGCTATTGTTTTGTATGTTATTGACCAATAAAAACTTTTTCTATTAAAAAAAAAACACAGTCAAGCAGTCCTTCTACTAACCAAGTTAGTGAGTTGTTCTTGCAGTATCTTCGCTAACAAAGTTGGCCAGCAATAAACAGCAATATAGGAACCAATACGGAGACGTAGATCACACAGTGAGAGTCACCAAGCGAGAGAGTGAGTGAATTAAAGTCTGCTGCTCATATACTCTAGGTCCTGGTCTAATTGCGATAGGTGTGGCTCAGCTTGATTCAGCTGGTCAGCCATTCAGTAAATCAACCTGTAGGGTTCTTAAAGGGATCACAACCCATATAACCCTAACAGGAGGAAGGAAATTTTATGAGGACTTTTAAAACCTGTAAAGCATCTTGTCCTAGAAGACACCCTACAAGCTTTAAAAGTCCTCCTAAGTGACACATATTTCACCCTTTAAAAACCCTGACCCAACGCATCCTCCACCAAAAGTGTTTTGTTTTCATGTACAGCCTGATCACATAAATCCCTGCAGGACTCTCAGATTAAAAAAAGCTTATATTTCTCTATGGTTTGCTTGGTCTTGCCTGAAAAACTGATAAATCTTTTTTTTAAAGAAGTAAAATAAAAATTCTGTGTCACTGCATACAACAGTAAATAGCTGAAGGGCAGAATGAAGATCCTCAGTCTTAAAAGATAAACAGGCTTGCTAAGTTTTTATTGCTTCAGTTTTGCTACATAACTTCTCAGTAACACAAACCAGATATGTTAGCTTCCTGTGCAAATTTGCCTCCTCTAATCTCATTCTCACTCACTAGCTTTCAAATGCTGACATGAGTAATTTTGAACTAGAGGTAGACCGGGAAAACAGTGATGATAACCAACCTTGGCTGATGTCAGTATTGAAACTGATGAATTGCAGATGCATTTAGCATACTAGCTCGGAAACTTTCTTGAGAATATCCTACTCACCCAGAGAGAATAAAGCTCAGTCTGATTATTTGAAAATTGTAGGCTACACACTTCCTGATTCTTTTTGCATGATTTGGAAAGCTACTTGTGTGTTACATTGGATTCATAGGTCAATGTCAAATGAACTTCTTTTAACCACTGACTGGTAGCTTGTTTCTCTTCAGATACTATTGAATTTCAACTCTGAATAAGAAGGATCTGCTGATAATTTAAATTTGAAATTCAGGAACCTCTGTAGAGCCACACATTATCCCTACACAAGTTGTCTCTACACAAATGTGAACTGTTTTGTGTGTGGTATTTATAGTGCCTGTTGTGGGTGGCTTTTTAGATGTTGTTTGGGGTGTGTTGATGGCTGGCTTTTAAGTCGTTAGCTGTCATCACCTATCCTGTTAGAGAAAAGTTCCCTGAAGATGAACTCCAGCATGAGTCCGAAAGCTCAGAAGACAAAACCTCTTGTCCCAGTGACCAACCCAGATTGGATCCGGCAACATTATCCTGGGACATGTATATTCAACATCATTCATAAATGGTTACCAGTTTCTTTTTAAAAGCTTCCAGTGATGAAATACCCACAACTTCTGACAGCAAGCCATCCCACTGGTCAATTGTCATAAATTTCTCCTTAGTTCTAGGTTGTTTTTCTCCTTGGTTAGTTTCCATTCCATTGCTGCTTGAGTTACCTTCTAGTGCAGTGGCTGTTAATGGCTGTTCACCGCCCTGGGTCCCTTCGGGGAGAAGGGCGGTATACAAATTTAATAAATGAAATGAAATGAATGAAATCCTGTCACCCCTTCTCACCCCTTCTCTTCACTAAACTAGCCTTGCCCAGTTCTTGCAGCCGTTCATATATTTTAGCCTCCAGTCCCCTTATCATCTTTGCTGCTCTTCTCTGCACTGTTTCTATGAACCAAGATCTTTCAAAATCCTTAAATGCAACATGTGTCCATATATACCATTTCCTCAAAAATAAGATCTACCCCGAAAATAAGCCCTAGTTAAGACGGAGGTATTTACCTGAAGTTCATCCATTGCAATTGGAGACGGAGCAGCAAAAAATTAACCCTACCCCCAAAATAAGCTCTAGTGCATATTTTGGATCAAAAATTCATATAAGACGCAGGGAAAAAATAATATAAACACACACCCAGTAATTTTCTCCCATTGGGAACAAAGAGCTCCACACCATATTTTTAGGCACTTTTTATTGTCAAAAATTGTTTGTCTTTTTATATATAAACCATTTCAATATCGTTCAACAATGATATCGCTGTTTGCTTGGTCATTTGCATAGGTTATGTCAACATACCAAAAAAGAAAAGAAAGAAAAATAAAAAAGGAAGGGAAGAAAAAAATAAGAAAGGTCCAAAGGGAAGCAGCGAAAACAGCAACCAATATGCTCGAGTTTCTGTAGTTTTTTTCTTTTTTTTCAGGATTAAACATTTGAAGCCTTACAAAAAATATGTACATCATCTATTTACAATTTAGAGGAACACTTTAAAAAACCTATAACAAACCTTTTTTTTTTTAATTTATCAAGTCTGTGGAAAATTGTTTCCTAGAAAATTTCTACCGTATACCACAAAAATAAATAAAAGATGCAAACACAAGTTTTGAGCAAAGACTTGCTGTGAGTTGTTTTCCTTTTTTTTTTTTTGGCATGTCAGTTATTTCATTTTTTTAACCCTTTGGTTGACAGCATGGTATTAACAGTTTAATAGCTGTGATTCAAAAAAAGTTCTTCTACACCCATGTGATAACTTTTAAGAACTGTACAAGTTACAAAGTGATCTGTCCTCACTCTCTGTGCCATAACTATGCCTGAAAGAAGGATTTCCAATCCTTAGACTGAATTTGGGAACCAAGAGAGAATCGGTTCTCGAGATCTTTCAGTCCCATGAGATTATAGCTGCAATTCTACACATACCCCCAATGAGAACGTCCAACTGAACTCAACAAGACTTGATTCAAGAGAGACAAAGTAGACCAAGTTACACCAGAGTTAACAAATTAGCAAAATGAAACCACGGTCATAGGAGACACTAAGTCCAAATCAAAGACATTCATTGTGGTTTAATGCTGATGGCCATGTTCACACAATCCATGAAATCTCTTTGGTTTTGGCTTAGTCATTCTGTTTTATAATATGGTTGGGAATATCCCACTAACACATGCTTGGATGTGCTGCTGGATTGTCTTCTGATCTGGAACAGCTTGTTGATCGAACATCAGGAAGGGGGAAAATTAGTTCCTAAGCAGCCTTGACCATAAAGATCCTTTTATAGGATCCACCTGGATTAATTATTATTTATGTTGCAAATCATTTAACCATATCGGCAGTTGGGCCCTCTCACTTTCCATTCTTCCTCCTATACTAGGAACCAAACATTTGAGCCAACAAAGGGTAAAGCTTAAAATTTGAGAACTTCCAACTCTGGTTAAAGAAATCTAGAAAAATATCAAAGGGCTATATCAAAATGATGTCAGAGTCATGCTGATTAATGCTAACCTTTTCCTGTGAAAAATAGGATTATTTTGGCTCTTCTTCAGGAAGGTTGCAGCGATGAGACTCATCTGCGTTGGAGAACATTTCATGTCAAATAACTTCAACCTCAAAACATCTTCCGGCATGAAATTTGAGTATAGAGGAGGACTTCCTCAGAAGAGTCAAGCAGGGTGAGGGAAAAATGCAAAATGTTTGACAACCACAATCCTACTCTATCTTGTGGACTTTGTCCAGGGAAAAGATCCCCAATGGTCCACTCAAAATGTTCAGATTTTGCCAGGACTACAACCCTCAAGACTCAGAAAGCAGCCAATTGCCCTCTCTCCAAACTTCCCTGCTGTTCTACAGGTATACCTGAACCTATCTGGGTGGTGAACCTCAAAAAAAGGTTTCTAAGAGTGAGCTAAGATTTCCCACATCTTTTGGAAATGAGTCTTCAAGAGAAAGAATTTGACACATTCTCCTGCCATTTTTTAAAATGCTCTTTAGAACCTTGTTTCTCTGAAGACCACTCTATTATTCACAGTGCCCACAGATAATATTCATTGGCCAAATAATTGACCTGGATTGAATGTTGAAAAGATCATTTTTAAAAGACTACCAAAAAAATAAAAAAAAATTTAAAACCCCAGCCATGAGGGATTTGTTATCCTTTCTACCCTTTCTTCCTACTTGGAGGGAAGGCTAGCTCATAGAGTTAGCTCATAGCTCTAGACCAGTGATGGCTAACCCTTTTAGACACTGTGTGCCAGGACGAGTCATGGCTAATGAGTCGTGGCTCATGACATCATCACCTGGTGCCGCTATTCCTTTCTGAGCATGCTCAGCTCTGGGGTGATCCTGGGGTGACTTGGCTCGCATGCCGACAGATAGGGTTCTGCATGCCCACTGCGGCACGCATGCCATAGGTTTGCCATCACTGCTCTAGACCATGGGTGTCAAACACAAGGTTCACAGGCCAGATCTGACCTATGGCCTCCTTGGATCCAGCCCACAGGGCTGCCCTGGTGGTGAGTGGGATGTTCCCCTGGGGCAGTGGTGGTGCAGGGAGGCATGGGGGGTTGGCAGTTGTCATGGGGGGTGGGGCCAGCGGCAGCTGTGGAGGTCGCAGGGATCAATGGCAGGCGCAGAGGTGTGCAGCGCACAGCAGCCACAGCAGTAGTGGCAGTAGACCTCAATGAAATTGAGTTGAACATCCCTGCTCTAGACCATCATGTCAGTTGTGGTTCACTTAATATAATAACAAAACCCCAAAACTAATTTAAGAAAATACTGTTTGCCGTGGTTGATGGCTGGCTTACAAATCCTAGCTTGTTATGTCAGGATAGCTTATTCCTGGATTGTTTTAGTGTTTCGCTTATGTATATTAACAAAGAAAAGAAACTAGGCATTGCATTAAAAGTCAATGCTATTTGCTAGACTACAGGAAGGATTGAGATTTGCTCCTGGTTGTTCAACAAGCCAAAATTGGAACAAACCCTAAACTTTTTTCTATAGATGAACATAGCCAATATAAGGAAAACTGAGTTAAGAATCCTTACAACATCTAATTTTGTAAATCTAGGCTACAAAATAATTTGTGTCTCCTCTTATTGGTTCCAGTCAGATAAAATTATATTTGGTGGCAAATAGGCTTGTTGAACTCTGTGGGTTTTAAGTCCTAAGTAATTGGAGATATGTCATAAAGCACATACTGAAATCTGCCGCTCTGAAGTCCAAAAGGATCAGAAAGTGCTGGGTGAACCAAAGCCATTCGCTCTGTACTTCATGAAGAATGAACTAATTTACTTCAATAAATACACAAAGAAGGTGGTGGAACTATTTTGATTCTCCCACCAAATTGGTAACTTGTGTCTAAGAATAAGGGCTAAGATTACATCTCCAATGAGCTCTTTCCTGGCAGCCATCTTTTTCTGCCTTGGAAAAAGTTAGCCATAGCCTGTGAATCTAACACTATATTTAAATTATCATGAATGGCACCATTTCACTTATATTTTAAATCAACAGATTGTTGTGAAACAAGAGAACAGGTAATTTCATTACCCTTGAAGACAAATAGTCAAACCGCCCATTTCAAAAATGTTCATACTAAATTTGGTTTGCCTCACCATCTCAGTGCCCTTCCCCATCCCCAACTGGGTGTCCTAGCAGGAATTTTCTCCTAGCTTTCAAAGGCTTTGTGGAAGCAGCAAGAGAGTTGTCTAAACAGGAGCGTCTACGCAGAATGAAATGAAGTACATTTCAAGCCAAAATAATGATGGAGCTGCCCGGTCAGTCTGCACAAAGCTGGCAACCTCTAGAGGGCAGTCAAGAGTTAGGCTTCTCTGCCACCTACTGGTCACCTGGATTTCTGCAGGCCAGATCTGGTCACCCTGGAGTGAGAGTCCTTGACCCATCTTTAGTTGAAAGACATTTTGCCATGTCAGCTCTTACTTTGGCGCTACAACACATTTCCACAGCAGTTTTCATTTTAATTACATCTCTAAAAATTACAGTACTTTTTATCTTGCGAAAAGCTGAGTCTTCCAGATCCAGCTCTGTACCTTACAGAGACAAACGCCCAGACAAATTTCAACCCTTTGTCTGACTGGACATTTTTGCTGATCTGCTTCCTTTTCTATTTTCCCCAACCTTGGTGCACCCCGAAATATTTTCAAAGGTCTCTGGCACACACTGAATCTAGGTGAGCAAAATTCACATGATATCACACTAGTGTTTCACCAGCTTAGCGTTCTGATATTTTAAAATTGTGTTCTAAATCCTTCTTTTTAAAGCAGTACTAAGTTTAGCTTATAGTAAAAGGTTTAACATTAGTCTCAGAGCCTCTTATTATTTAAAGCTTCTGACAGTTGCTGAATAGCTCGTGTTGTGGAAAATGATTGTACTTTTACACAACTGGAGGAAACATTGATTTTAAACTTAACATTCAGCGGATCACATCTGTATGAACGCATACGTTGAACGTTTGTCGCGCCAGACTGAACTGCCCCTAGTCAGATGCCCGACACTTATTCTAACCTATTTCTAGAAAATTCCTTTTGTCATAAAACATTAAGAGCTGATTTGCCTATTTACAAAATCTTTGTCATTGTTGACATGCAACATATGGAACATTTTGTTCTATGGCTATTTATGAATTTCATCTCTATATATTTCATCTCCACAGAAAAAAATATAAAATATAGCAAATATTAAAAACATCCAGTACAGTTTTGACAGAAAATAAACTATGAGTTGTCCTCGGGATTCATTTGGCTGCCAGTTCCAATTAAATTATTTTTTTAAAAAAAAAACACTGCTTGTCTGATTAAGAGTGTTTTGGTCAGGGTTCTAAAATTACAGATAATACAGCTTTTCAAATATAATACTTAGATTTAGGGACCTGCTTCTCGTGTTGCATTTTGCGAATGTGAGAGAAGCGTATTTATGCAATATGTTTTTATCTGCCTTACATTAATTAACAGCCAAATGATAACTGCAATATGTGCAAAACTACTGCACAAAAATCCCAGGGAATGAGATTCTCTTTGCCCAATCTTTTCTTAGAAAAACAGAGCCAACTGATCAGTTGGCCATCCTCCCACATCACTGAGATCAAGACCCATGGTTTCTGGCACGAGAAGATGGAGACCCAGGGGGCCGGTGAGACCATCTACTCTTCCTTCTCCACTCCACTTGTGCAGAGGAACACAAGAACAGGAAAGAGAGTGCTTGAATCAGAATTTATCGTTTCTTGAGATGGAAGAAACCAGGATCTGAAAGCTAAACCACCAAAAGTGCTTTAAAGCTGGCTGTGACGGTCCTGATTTCTGTGACCACACCAAACCATGGGTCAAATGCTCTTATTTTTCTGCTGCCCCCATGGCAAGACAGATCAGGAGAGAGAAAGAAGCAGCTGCAACTATTCTTTCATTCTGTTTTGTTCGGGCAATGTTTGTGATTGAAAGGGATACGAGGGCAATTTGCAAAAAAAACCCCAAACCCTCCATTTGGTTATCCATGACAGACACTCGCAGATACAGAACTTTTATTACACACCTTAGAAAACGACAACTCCACATGACTTTTTTGACATCATCAGCATTCTAATCGTGGCTCTTGTCATCACGCCTTACAAGGTTTGAAATTCCTCCTGCAAAGAAATCTCCCTTCTGGGAATGAAGCCACCCTGGAAAAGCATTGTGAAGCATATTGTCATCGTCAAAGTGATGCGATGCAAGTGTTGGGGCATGCTGACTTCTGGTGTGTTGGTTCATGATAATGCTCGCCCGCACACCTCTAGACGCACCCAAGAACTTCTGGGGCAATTCCAACATTGAGATGTTTTTGATCGTTTCCCCCCTATCCCCCATAACCCAGATTTGGCACTGAGCCACTCCCACCTCTTCTGGCTTCACTCCCAGGAAGGAGATTTCTTTGCAGAAGGAATTTCAATCCTTGCAAGACGTTACAACGAGTGCCCCAATTTGAATGACAATGATGTTGAAAAGTCATGTTGTGCTGTAGTTTTCTAACGTGTATAATAAAAGTTCTGGATCTGTGAGTGTCTGTCATGGAGAACCGAACAGAGGCTTTTCCCTGAATTGCCCTTGCATATATGGATGTGAGCAGCCGTTGGCTGAGCCACGGGGTCTGTTCTGCCATGGAGCAACCAAATCAGAGAGTCCCTTTTTGGCTACCCAGAACCAAACTACTCAACCCCATCTGCAAAATATCATGACAGGCAGCCCTGAGATGAATGAAACCTGTAGGACTAAGTCCAAGATACAACGAGTTAAGTCACAGGGTCTTAAAGCAGTAAAACAATCCACCTCTTCTGGACAGCGTCTTCCCTGTTTCCTCATAAATATACAAAATATACATTTCCAGTTTCTTCTAGCCTTATTATCATTATTATTATCTTTCTTTCTGGTTCTAAAAAGGAGAGTTCATTCGCAGGCAAACCCTCGGCTAGTTCTAATGGAAGAGTCGGAGTGTACTTGGGTGGGTCGCCCGGACGTTGCATAGGTGCCCGCTGCCTTGTGAGAGGTGTAGCTCAGTTCTGGTGGCGCTTCATGTGCAGGGCCAGGTGATCAGAGCGGGAGAAGCTGCGGCTGCAGACAGCGCACTGGAAGGGTTTGGCGCCCGTGTGCTTCCGGTAGTGGCGGGTCAACTCGTCTGAGCGAGCAAATCTCCAGTCGCATCCTTCCCAAGTGCATTTGTATGGCTTCTCTCCTGGTGGGGGGAAAAAGTCAGAAAAGTCAGTTGATATTTCTCGGTCAGCAGGCAGAATGTGAAAACCCGCTCACGTTTTTGTAGAAAGATTTCTTCAGGTTAACTATTGCTATCTAGGAGCACGGTGGCTCACGTAGTTAGAAGGCCATGTTGGAGATTATTAGCAAGGCCGTGTTCGCAACCCGGGTGCTGTCATTTGGTGGGATTGAGCTCCCTTCCTTTGCTCCAGCTCTGCCAGGGATAGGAAAAGCGCCTCCAACTAGGCATCCTTCAGGCAACGGCGATGTCACCAGCTAATCCTTTCAACCTGGAAGCAACTCAGTGCTTCTGACATGAGGGCTATGCTATTGCTCCCTTATATCCTTTTCTGCAGGCTGCAAGAAAGATCTTAAGTGGTGCGGCACTCGAAAATACAATACTCAACCAGAACTGTGTAAAACTCAGTTCATCTGCTACACTAAACCATGGTTGGTGGCCTAAGTCAGAGGTTTTCATCCTTTTTCAAGCTGCTGACCCCCAAAAGATGTCGCTGCTTCACGGCAGACCCCATTCCCACAAATTCAACTAATGGCTAATGGACAATCCATGTATATTACTTTTTCCAAATTTTTCTTGGCCTGTTTGTGGACCCCCTGGCAACTTGCCATGAGCCCCAAAGGGGTCTATGGAACCCAGGTTGAAAACCTCTGGCCTAAGTCACAATTGGTGACTTAGGTTAGCATCCAAAGTCACAGTTGAGTAGGTTCACATAACACATCAAGCCAATAACTACAATTTAGAAACCTTGGGGCCATATCGTGTTAAGTCAAATCATACTGTGGTTAAGCACATTACACGTGCCTATCTCGTTGTACTGACTTGCCCAAAATACTTTTCTGATGGTGTTTCCCCAGAACAGGAGATACCACAGCACGGTTTCTACTTACACTGTTTGAGGAGGCGACACCAACTATTCAGATTAATATGGCAGATATTAATTGCAATAAGGAGCTAACTACCACACGTGTTCTTCCTACACAGTCTGAAATCTCTGACACTGAATGTGAGAAACTAGAATGAAGAAGACCTAGAGAACTTAAGGACTCTGAAGAACCACTTTCAGCATTTCTGTCCGCTTTCAGAGCTCCAGCTGCTATGTGTATTAGGGACACATTAGTTCAAGTAACAGATTCATGACCAAAGGCAGATACCAGCAGACGTCTTTGAGAAGACCAGAAAAACTGAGATAGATCCTCAGTTTCTCTTTTTTACACACATTTTCATGTGATAATACAACTGGCCCAGTGGGATACTGTTGGGGCATCAGTCTTTTATTTGATAGCCTTTAAATTCCTCGACAGAAATTTGCTCCAAACCAGTGGCCAGACACAATGAATTCCTTAATCATTAAATCAGTGAAACATGAGTCAATGGGCAAAGCAGAAAGAAATCACACATATGGACTCAGTTATGGCTAAACTACATGTTCCCCAACAAATGTAGGTCCGTGCTTCCCTTTGGCAAAATACATTCAGTAACAGCCATTTAAAAGATGTCTTAAACGAAAGGAAAAAGATAAGAGAAAAAGAGAAGGGAAAGAAGAAAAAGAAAAGAAGGATCGAAGAAGAAGGAAGGAAGGAAGAGGGAAGGGAGGAAGGAAGAAGAGAAAGATAGGAAAAGGAAGAGAAAGGGAAAGATAGAAGAAGAAAATGAAGAAGAGGGAGAGAAGGATACAAGCCTACAGTGAACTATCAACGGCACCAAATGAGAAATGTGGTTTCATATGGGATGTCAAACTTACTCCACAAATAAATAACATGCACTCAAATAACTGACCATTTATACTGATAGTTCACGGCCTGTGGATATAGGTCATAGGAGTGTAAATTGCTACGTACAAATGTTTAAAGTAACTAGTGGAAAATATAGATATGATAGATGTGACAATTATATAAATGTAGATAAG
>JANHFO010003123.1:170038-184806 GCA_032468095.1 Pareas carinatus | reverse complement strand
AGAAATCCAGCAGGGCGGGTCATGTGGGGTCTCCAAGGGGGAGGGGGTTGGAATGGATGACTGGCAGGATGTCTGGGGTGCGTGGGGGGGGGAGCGGGCACGTGGGAAGCCCAGGGGACCTGGGATCCCCAACAAGGCGGGAATCCCTGGATTCCACCGCGAGGGAAAAACAAACAAACCCGGAGACAAATTCTGGATATTGCGTGTCCGGATACACTTGGTGAATACGTTCTAATTCTAAAATGGCTCTAGTGCAGCAGTAGGGAAAAGGACAGCAAGGGCGTTGTTTACAGAGGAGGAGGAGGAGGAGGAGCTGGAGATGGTTGGAGGGGGGGGAGAGCTTTACTGCTGGTAGGTGAGAAGGTGAGCTAGAATAGGAAATGGCAGTTGGGTGAAAAAGGGACTCTCGGGTCCAGGACGGGTCTCAACAGCTGATGGGAGTTGCTAGGTGGTTGTTGGGGACCATTTAAAACTTCACATTATGGAGGAGGAGGATTATATGGCTTTGGGACCTGCCTTTTTAGCTCACACTCTTAGGTCCTAAATCTTGAGAGAGAATGGGAGGAGGAACCAGGAAATTTGGAGTTAGAAGGTGGGGGGGGGGAGAAGGAGTTCCAGGTTAAGAATTTGAGGGAGAGTTAAAAAAGTTTAAGGAGAACTATCAGATAGATTGAGTTCTGTTTTCTGGCGTGTGTGTGTGTGCGCGCGTGTGTGCGCACGTGCGCTCACCATCCGTTGCACAGGTGCGTTTCAACATTGCACGACTCCGAGCCATTCCTGCTCCTGATTTACAAAATGAGCTTCTCCTTCCCTGCCACATCCTCTGATTTTCCCAGGGAGGGTAACTTAATAGGTTTTTAAAGCTTGAAGTCCCATCCCTCTTAAAAGTTGTTGAGGTGGACAAACGCTCTTTTAAATCAACAGAATCAGAATTTATTTTGCCAAGGGTGTCTGGACACACAAAGAATTTGTCTCCGGTGTACATGCTGTATACCTACACACATACAATAAACAAACCGTGATTACAATCCAAGGTACATTCATAATCATAGAGTACATTCCTCTTGTCATGTTCAACAGTCCCTTGATTTCTGGTTGTCAGAACATGTTTGCCTCCACGTCCCCTTCTCCGACTGTGGTCCTATCAGACATGGGGTGCTCCAGAAAATGCACCCTTACTTAAATGCGGTGGGGGATGCTGTTTTTTAACCTGCATAAATTCCCCAGCCCCTCTGCATGCTTTTAATCCTTCTGGTTTGTGCAGTTGGCTCAGAAGCACTCCAAGCATGTTCTCTCTTCTCAGTAACTGAGTTAATAAGACACAGGACTCCATTGCTCTCCACAATATCTGTTAATCCCTTTCTTGAAACAGTTGAGGTTGTACCAGGAAGCAAAAAGGGGTGGTTGGATATATGATGATCAGAAAGGAGAAAGCAATGGTTGTTCTTGTTACTTCTCTTTGAGTAAACTTCACCTGTCTTCCTCCTTACCTGCCTCAGGTCCTATCACGCCAGGATCCCGAAGCACACCCAGCCCAGTGGACCCTGAGGCTGTGGAGGTCCTCATGAACTTTGACCCTGACCCTACTGATTTGGCACTGTCCAGCATTCCAGGCCATGAGACCTTTGACCCTCGCAAGCATCGGTTTTCAGAAAAGGAGCTTAAGCCTCAGCCGATCATGAAAAAGGCCCGGAAAATACAGGTTCCTGATGAACAGAAGGTGAGCTGAGTACAAGGATAGCCCGTGTTTGGGGTTTCAGAGACCTTTTGCTTTCATTTTCCCATCCTCCTTCATGTGGTTGAAGTAGCTTAGATGTTTCTTTAAGGAAGGGAATATAGTATTCAGATAAAGAGAGAACAAAGTTACTCATAAACCAAGCAATTAAAAACAAAATCAGAGTGAGAATTTATTGGCCAAGTGTGTCTGGACACGCAAGGAATTTGTCTCCGGTGTACATGATCTATACCAGCGATGGCTAACTTTTTAGACACTGAGTTGCGGCTCATGACATCATCGCCTGGTGCCGCTACCCCTTTCTGAGCATGCTCAGCTCTCGGGCGATGCTGGGGAGAGTTGGCTTGCGTGTCACCATCACTGCTCTATACCTACCTACATACAATAAACAAACTATGATTTCAATCACAAGATACATTCATAATCATAAAGAACATAAAGTACAGAAGCATAAGATAAACTCATAATCATAAATGCATTCATCCTATCATGTACATATCATAAACTCTTTTATGTGTTCATTGCACATATAATAAGTATTGGGGCTGTGCATTGGTTGAAAATGATTTAGGAGGAGGGTTTTAGATCTCGCATGAGCCCAGGATTTCTCTGCAGCTCATTAAACTATTTATAGGTAGTCCTCACTTTACGATGTTTCATTTAACAACAGTTTGGAGTTATGATGGGCTTGGGGGGAAAGAACGACTTACGATTGGTCCTTGACGTTATGACCATCACTCCTGTGGTCACATGATCAGAACTTGGTGCTTAGCAACCAGCTTGCACATATGACTGGTGCAGCGTCTTGCAGCTACGTGATCATGATCTGTAACCATCCTAGTTAGCTTCTGACAAGCAAAGACAGTTGGGGAAGCTGGATTCGCTTAATGAATGTGTGATTCATTCAGTAACCCTGTGATTCACTTCATGAGCACAGTATTCAATTGTCTTTATTGATTAGCCCTTGGGCCATATCAGTGCAAAGTTCCAGCAACATATCATTACTAAAATTTGACAAAAGTGATTTAAAATAGAATGTGATAAAGTGCAATTTAAAATGGAATTAGAATAAAATACGATTTAAAATGAAATGGGAACAAAGTGCAATCTAAAATGTAATCGTAAGAGTGTACAATAATTTAAGATCTAAATAAAATATGATCAAATTATATTTTGGAGTCAGCCTTGCAATCTACCCCGATCATTCCCACATATGCAGATCTCAACCGAACCATTTTGTTTAAGTACTTTGCTACGTTAAATGTTATTTTCAGGTTCTGGCTGTACATAAGGTAAGTTGTTTTGATACGGAGATCTCAGTGGGTCTTTTGTTTGGTATATAGACCAAGATGCCTGTCTCTCACCCTCTTATACAGACAACAGTCAAATAGGATGTGAGCCAGGTCTTCTTCCTCTGCCACTCTGCAAATGTAGCGACGCTCATTGTAGGGTATGGCATGAAATCTTCCATATCTGACCATTGTGTCAAGCTGTTCGAATCTCGCTCGCATAAATATCTTCCTAAGATGTTTTGGCAGTTGTAAATTCAAATAACTGTCTACTTGAAAAGTACGCTTGTATTAACTCAGTCATTTCAAGTTACTGTCCTTACCAGGGATAGCTATATCATTTTGTGATTCTATATTCTTAACTCTTTGGGCAACTCTTTTTTTGGATTGTTCTCCTGTTATGCAAGAGACAGGAAGGCCACAGCGTCTTACAAAATAATGAGCTCAGTAAAAAACAGATCTGGTCCCTTAACGACTCACTTAACAGCTGCATCACTTAGTGAGCAAAACTTTGCTTCCAGTTGTGAACGTAAGTCAAAGACTACCTGTATGATGTTTTTCAGGTTGCACGGTTTAATGAACAGCCGAGAGATGCTCTGGACAGGTTAGGTCTGAGTGTTTTCAAAAAGTCCATGGGCCCTAAAGACCAGGGAGATGAAAACAGAATACCTAGGCCAGTGTTGGCGAATCTATGGCATGCGTGCCACACTGGGCACGCAAATCCCTCTCTGTCGGCACACGAGCCAAGTCGCCCAGCATCGGCCCAGAGCTGAGCATGCTCAAAAAGGAGTAGCGGCGCCAGAGGACGATGTCACAGGCCCGTGCACATACTCAGAAAGAGAGTAGCAGCACCAGGCAATGATGTCACAAGGCCATGTGCAGGCTCAGAAAGGAGTAGCGGCGCCAGGCGATGATGTCACAAGCCACGACTCATTAGCCACGACTCGTTCGGGCACTCAGTGTCTAAAAGGTTCGCCATCACCGACCTAGGCCTTCCCCCTCATCTTTTCTCTTCACAACAATGAGGCTAAAAATAGGAATGAATCTCAGGGAAGCTCTATGGTAGAGAGAGGATTTTTAACTCCCAACATCCTAGTCCTATCCCTCCTTTGTAATGGCTTTATAATAGGATGTGGGGGAGAGAACGATACAGAAAGAATGATGATTTTTTTTTAGAAGCCATCAAACGCTTTGAAGCAGGGGTCTTCAAACACCCCTGCCCCCTCCTCGGGCCACAGCACCAATGCATGGCTTGTTAGGAACTGGGTCATGCAAATGTCGGGCAAGTGAACGAAGCTTCATCTACACCTGCGCAGGATCTAGGTTTCATGTAAAACCATCCCCCAACCACCCAGTCCGTGGAAAGATTGGTCTTCCACGAATTCCTAGAAAGGTTGGAGATCGTTGCCTTGACTTGTTATTCCTTTGGTTGCTTTTCCCAACCTGGGGGTCCCTAACGATGATGCGCATCCTTCGGCTCTCAGAGTGCCTTGGTTAGCGTTTCTTTCTTTAGGACATGGTTTGTATCCCCACCCTCGTTCAGAAGACCTGGGACGGCTTCGTGTCGCTCGCTAAGGATTCTGAGTTGAATCTTGCACATCTGCCAGGCGTGTGGAAGAAGAATGCGGTGGATATTTAGTGCCATGGAGTCCAGTTCCCTGCTCAGCGCAGGAAACTGGATTAAGGCTTCCTCGGTGGACAGAGTTTTCAGCGTCTGCTTGAATGCAGCTGTGAAGGAAAACACGCCAACTCCAGGCGTCATGTTCTACTGCCCAAGTGTGCTTACATGTTTGTTTCTAACCTGCAATGCCTCCTTTTAATATAGATCCATTATCCCATGTTCTGCCGCTCTGGTCATGCATGACATCCTTCAAAGTATTTGTACAGGGCTGTCCTATCCCCACCATGCCCTCTTCTTCCACCTCGTCTTTATAGGACTTAGTTTCTGATCCTATTCATTATTTTTTTTTCCAAACCAGTTGGTTTGGTTTCGCTGTTTTCTTTCCAAGTGCAATGCCCAGGCTGCAAATTTGTGACTGGGGAAATCTGACCTGTGTAGGATGTAGTGAAACTATTAGTTGTGTAATATGAAAATAATCCTCCTTGGCATTCCCATCATCTACAAGGAAGTTGGAATCAAAGAAGTGAAAATGAATTTAGGAAAAGCTTGTTCTTGAAGGTAGCCATCTTGACTTTGAGTAGACTTGACTTGCATTCAAAATTGAGCACCAAATGTCTGTTGTTAAGGGAGGCATTTGTTAAATGAGTTTTGCTCCATTTTACGACCTTTCTTGCCACAGTGAATCTCTGTAGTTGATAAGTTAACAACACGGTTGTTAGGGGAATCTGGCTTCCCCATTGACTTTGCCTGTCAGAAGGTCACAAGAGTTGATCACATAACCTTGGCACGCAGCAACGGACCTCAGTATGAACCAGTGGCCGAGCATCTGAATTTTGATCACACCATCATGGGGAATGCTACAAAGTTTTTAACTGTGAAAAAGGGCCACGCGTTGCTTTTTTTCCAGCCATGGTGTAACTTTGAATGGTCACTAAATAAACTGTTGTAAGCCAAGGACATATTGCATCGTTTTCAGAGTGGAAGTGAGGGCGATCTGGCTGCGACATCTGTCACCCCATTGATCGCCAGGGTTGATTTGACTGATCTGTCTGGCTAGACGGGTGTCCCCTTCCTCCCTCACTGCTCCATGTGCATCCCTCCAGAAGCTGCATGCTCGGTGGAAGAGGATGACCATCCGCCCAGATAGGAGTGTACCGATCTTCGGTCAAGGGTATAAGATAGCTGCACTTCCCGGCTAGAACATCTAAACAAGCATTGATTCCAGAGTGCTTTTAGATCAGTTTCTTTATGATCCCTAGAATCTTCCCAGGTATCGATCCTTGACTGACAGGCTTTGTAACTTCTTGGATCATCCTCCCCCCCCCCGTTTTTTTGAAGACAAGGATAACGTTCTTGCTTCTTTGGTCACTAGATCAGCCCTCCAGGGTTCCTCCAAGGTTCAACCAGACCATCAGCAAAATTTCATCAGTATCCCAGAGTGCTATTCATCTGGCGCTAGAGATTGAAACACATTTGAAATAAAGCATTCTTGTCTAGACATTTGTAATATTCGGTTGCAACGTGGCAATGGTGGTTTGGATCCAATACAGGTGTATTCAGAACTTTTCCTGAGCTGGGAGATGCGTTTGAGTTAGGAGGATAATGACAGGGGGTCCAGGCAAAAGAATCAAGGATCTGCCCACAGTTTAGAGCAGTGATGGCGAACCTGTGGCACATGTGCCACAGCGGGCAAGCGGAGCCCTCTCTGTTGGCATGTGAGCCAAGTCTCCTCAGTACCGCCTTAGAGCTGAATATGCTCAGAAAAGAGTACTGGCGCCAGGTGATGACATCACAGGGCCATGCACATGCTCAGAAGAATAGCGACGCCGAATGATGACATCACAGGATCAAGCACATGCTCAGAAAGGCGTAGTGGCGACAGGCAACGACGTCATGAGCCACAACTCATTAGCCGTAACTCGTCTGGGCACTCAGTATCTAAAACGTTTGCCACCACGAGTTTAGAGCAAGTAACTTCAGCTTTGGATCCATATACTACAGGCTACAGGTAGTCCTCAACTTACAACCGGTTGCTTGGCAACTCTTCAATGTTACAATGGACCCCCTCAAAAGGTATTGAGAGCTCAGTTTCAAAATTCCGAGAGACACTTCACAGCCACATGATCTGGGCACTTTGCAACTGGCCCATATTTATGGCCATATGCAGCGTCCTACAGTCACATGACCACAATTTATTGCATTTGCCAGGAAACACAGGCCATTGATTCACTTAACGGCTGCGGCATTTGCTTAATTACTGCAGAGTTCACTTGGTGACTGTGGCCGTTGCTTAGCCACTGCAGTGTTTACTTAATGACCACTACAAAAATGGTTATAAAATCAGGTAATGGTCCTTTGCTTAACAGCTAGCAAGGGGAATTCTGGGAGTTGAAGTCCACCCGCCTTAAAGTTGTCAAGATTGGGAAACCCTGGTCTAGATCCTTCATTTCAGTTTCTCAAGTTAGAGAAGACAGAGTAGAGGTTGAATAGATATGTTTTCTTTTCTTTGTTACCTGTTAGCAGTTTACCATTTTTGCTCAGCTGCTTAATTTACAGTATCTTCTTTTTTTATAACACATTTGTCTAAAAAGATTCTTTCTTATTATTTCTAGCATCTTTCATCTGTTCAGATCCTTCTTTTAGTTCTATTTCCTGGCACTTTTCTAGTATTCTGGGCTACATGCCTATGATGTTTCATTTTTTGGTTTTCAACTAGTTGCTAAATTTTCTTTTCCCTGAAGGAGAATGTTGCCAGGAACACAAATTCGGAAGCTTTGCAGAGTTTCCAGCAGAGATATTGGACTAACTAAACTTCACGTCAGTAACCACTTCAGACTTCTTGGCAAAATCTACCACTCATTTGGGAAGGCACCATCTATCTATGCCTCCCCCTTAAAATTGGGCAAACAGTGACAAGCATAACCACCAATATTTATTTGGTGTTTATTAAAATACTGGCACTTCTCTAGCTCAAAGGTCTCCAACCTTGGCCCTTTTAAGGCTTGTGGACTTCAACTCCCAGAATTCCTCAGCCAGCATAGCTGGTTGAGGAATTCTGGGAATTGAAGTCCACAGGTTGGAGACCTCTGCCCTATCTAGCTTACTCTAGCAGAATTCCTCTGCTCTAACTTACATAAATAAAATTAAAAGAATGTACATGATCCTAAACTATCCTTCTGCAAGTATCTTTTGGATGAATTGAACTGCGATTCTTATCCGTTTTTGTAGACGAGTTAATGGTGTGGTATGGGGTTCTCTCTCCCCCCGCCCCATTTTTTTTTGGCATGGATGGGCTACTTTTTTGTCTGGCACAACTGAAAGTATAGAGGTTCTTCCTCAGCTCAAAACCTCCTGATGGGTTGGACTCCAGCTCTTAATTTTTAGCCAGGGTGGTCCAATACATTGGACAGCCATCAGGTTAGGGAGGACTGGTAGATGAATTAAAGCTGCGTTTTTTAAACTTGGAAGCTTGAAGATGTGTAGACTTCAACTCCCAGAATTCCCCAGCCAGTTTGAAAAACGCTAGTCTAAACCAAGAGATCCCACTGTTTCTGGCAGCATAGGGACTATGTTTAAACGGTCAGCAGACGTGTGCACTTCTAACAGTAGGCAGGTTCAGGATGAAAATGGAGATTGGTTTTAATTAGGTTCAGTTAATGATTCTCATGTATTTAACAATGTTTTATCATAAATACTCTGTAATGCTCCGACTTAGAAATTAGATTTTTGGTAAACTCATTCAATTCTTCCTCACACTGAGAGCCTGCATTTCTCTTCAAACAATCACACAGTTTGCAGTGTACAAAAATTTGCAAAACCGTGGGATAAATGGAATGTTCCTGAACTTGGTTTTATCTCATGGTTACTATGAAATTGTGTAAATTCATCCACGCAGCGCATGTTCTCTCAGCTTGCAGAGCTTGGATTCTTTGAATGAGTTTACCCAAAATGTAAACATTGCAGAATGTACGGCCTCATGCGACATAACTAAGCTCCATTTCATGCTGAATAAACTAAATCATTAATGTACCTTAAACAGAAAACTATCTTTAGATAGATAGATTTTTTTTACTCCAAAATCATTTTATTAAAATAAATTTGATAAAAAATATTTTTATCCAACCTTGCTAGAATTTGACCATGAGTATTCTAAGTCTGGATGGTAAAACCATCCAGGGATATGGCCATCAGCATTCGTGTATAGTGTCTTGCTTCTTAGGGCACAAAAATGCAAATTCGTGAAGCGTTCCATATTTTTGAAAAAATAATAATAATAATAAAAAATTACTCTAAATCGCAAAGAGGGTCAACTGTTCTCAGGTCCTTGTTGGAACTGCATACGGACGTTTTGAGTTGTACAAAGCCTTGTAGAAAATGGTTAGAATTATCTGGTGTCCAATGCTCATGCGATACTTTGTTGACGTGCCACTTTTTTCTTCTTCCTCTCCCCTCTTTTCATGTTGTACCAGGATGAAAAATATTGGAACCGGCGGTACAAGAACAACGAGGCAGCAAAGCGTTCAAGAGACGCTCGTCGCTTGAAAGAGAACCAAATCACTGTCCGGGCAGCTTTCTTGGAGAAAGAGAACGCGGTCCTTCGCCAGGAAGTGGCCAATATCCGCCAGGAATTAACCCGCTACCGCAGCATCCTCTCTAAATATGAATCTCAGCACGGCACCTTGTAAAATCCACAGCAGGGCGCTGTGCTCTTCTCCAAGATCCCGCCACCAAGGTGGTAGGGCCACCCTGGTTTTTCAACCCAGACCCCCCCGTATTCCCGAACCGGGCAAACAAATAATCCAACGACAGATGTTTGGAACGAGGGCGAAAGGTCTGCGGTGAGCACTTTCCACCTGCAAGGACTAACCGTGGTTCTGGGTGCACAAAGGAGAGGTCCTGGGTGGGCATGGCCCGCCCCCTCACCCAGAACAGGACAGCAGCCAAGATGTCGAACTGGGCATCGTAGATACTTGGAAGACACAATGGCTCTGTAGCACGTTGGAAGATGTATCGCACACACAAACACATACATGTGCACGCACGTTCTCTCTACACCTGTATCTTACGGTTTGGCTTGCTGGTGTAACTTTCCATCCAAAGGGCAATTCAGTCAGAAACCGTCACATCTGCAAACCACCGTCCTGTGTGGCATTTGGATGGGACTTGGATATGGATGACCCAGGAGCTCTTTAGGCAAATCTCAGTGCCTAAGGTCACACAAATAAGTTTTGTTTTTTTCCAGCAGATGATTGCACACAGTTTATCCCTTTCTCATTTCATCCATCGACTCTGGAGTTACGATTAAGGGACAGGCAAGCCAGCAACAACAGTGGATGCGGTATCCAGGTTTTCTGGGCTCATCCCTACCCCAATAAACCACTATGACTTTACATGCCCCTCTTGGGGAAGCCGCGACGTCTTGGACACCCTGAATGGAAAATCCTTTTCAGATCAGTAAACATCAGAACTCTTCTGTCTATGGAACGCCAAATTAAATCAAACGGGTCGCCCACTCATTTTATTTCCACACTTGGCCGAAGGGGACTTTACATCTGATGGCAAAGCTAGGGGTTCTTAGTTTAATGGTTACAATTATATTATTCTCTCTGTTTTTAGTTTTAAAAGGCAAGTGACTGCATCTGTTTCCTCCTAGCACTGCCCAGTGTCATGTGTACAGAAATGATAAAACACGAGACCTCATTTGTGTCCCTTCTAAATATGAAATCGATATAAATGCATACACACACAGATAGATAGATAGATAGATAGATAGATAATTCAGTTTTGTTTCATCTCTTTTCTTTTTCTTTTTGGTAATAACAGACAAATATGTGTGGTTGCTATGTGTGTGTGTATATATATGTGTGTGTATGTGTATATACACGCAGCCACACTCGCTCCAGGCAAGGCTTATATATCAGATTAAACTATTAAGGGAAAGATGGTTCTTTCGTACAGAAAGGGAATGCCAGGCAAACATGTTTAAAATCTCCTTTGGAGAGATTCCTAATCTTTTTTTAATTTTCCATGTATCAGTGTTGTTAAAGACGTTTGAAGAGGGCTTGATGGCAGTTTCCTTCCACTCACCCCCGTAATCTTCTCCAAAGATGTTTACAATTAATATGCTGCAAGCAATGAGGAATAAAGGAAAATGGATTTTTTTAAAAAAGACAATCACCAAATAGCTCTTCTGTGTCTGTTCACATACCTGTCTGCAGATGTAATGCAGACATACGCATGAGATAGTTTCTTTCTGCTGTATCAGCTTCTATTTTTACAGACTGGGCCAGTTTTGGCTTTGGATCAAACAACCGCTTTCCTTTTCTGTTTATTTTATTTTTAAAATTCCCTTGCTATAAAGTTTAGGGGAGACTGTTTATATACATACGGGAGAGAACGTGAATGAGAAAAGCAGCTTTGCTGTAATAAAGCATCTTGTGACATCTGAAAGACTTAATTCATACGTTGCCACACACTGGCAATCCTTGACGGGTCTCCACAACAGAGCCCAAAGATGTCCACTACTAAGCAAAACAATTGTTAACTGAGTTTTGTCCCTTTTTACAAACTTTTTTGCCCTATTGATTACGTGGATCATCAGTTGTTAAGCCAATAACGTGGTGGTTAAGTGAATCCGGCTACATGCCAGATGCCAAGCGTCTGTGACCGACCGCAGGGATGCTGCATTGGTCGTTAAGTGTGACATAATGGTCATAAGTCGCTTTCCCCCCCCCAGTGTTGTAACTTGGAACGATCACCAAGCGAATGGTAGTACCATACGTTGAAGGCTGCGCTTAGCAATTGCATACCGTCCAGTCATTGTGGACCTCTTAGTAACCATGGAGATTTTCTTCAGGATAATCTTTTCCCTACTGGGTCTGAAGAGCTCTACTCTTCAGTGGGACGATCTGCCTTCTTGCTGGTCACTCTCTTCTCTTTTCCCCAGCATTAGCGCCTCCTTTAGGGATAGAGGTCTTTTGCATCACGTGTCCGAAGTAGGATAATTTGAACCCGGCCGTTTGCATCTTGAATGAGAACTCTGCTTTGATTTCTTTTATGATTGATTATTTATTTATTTATTTATTTATTTATGTATTTATATATATATATATATATATATACTGCCCTCCTCGAAGGGACCCAGGGCGGTGTACAGCCATCTAAAAGCAGCAACAACCACAACTACTAAAAACACAACACAGAATTAAAAACAATTGAAAATATATAAATTGTTATGGACGAAAAATTTAAAAGCCGGAATGTAAATCCAATTGATAGCTGGATCTAAAAATTTAAAATATATAAAATTAATCATTTTAGTAAGCGGAGAGGCAATGTGGATCAGGCCAGGCCAGCCTGGATAAAGATACGGTTTTATGGCATGGCGGAAAGCACGGAGTTCCGAGATAATGAGAATCTAGATTGGTTAATGAAACATCTGCAAGGAAACAACAAGGCCGAGAGAGCACCAAAGACCCCCTCAAAACCACGATTGGCATGATCCCGATCTTGGTAGATAAATTGCTACGCCGTCGTATTTCATTCGATGTGTGGGATTTCATTCGATGCAGGGTGTCAAGTACGGTGCTTCACTGCTTAAAGTTGTAGCCAGATGAATGCTGAACTTCTCATTATCCTAAAAACACCACGACGCTGGCTCAAGGTTATAAAAGAGATACAGCATTATCTGAAGGGCCAAAAGTCCCTTAACCAAGTTACATGTTGGTGGAAACTCTACTTCAATATCCTCTTCCCAGTTGAGACTCGGCAGAGGTGTCCTGACCTCTGGAGAAATAAACCTCTCCCCATTTTGTGGAGTTTGTTACGCAAGTAGAAGGACATGAACGGAGATGCAGTTGTGTGGATAGAAGGCCGTGGCAAGTCCACAGCCCCTCTTGTTGGGATGTCGCACTATATAGTGACACAGAGAAGTGACCTTGGGAGATGCGGGGGTGGGAGTGAGGAAGGGATGCTGCCTAAGGAACAATCAGATAAGAGACGGCATAGCCCACGGCTGGATAAAGGGCAGAGAAAGAGAAAGGAACCTCTTCAGGCTGTAAAAGTGGTATTTACAGATTTGTAAGATTGGTGTCAACTTTCCCAGACAGGAAACATGACCAGATGAGTTAATTCTACTGTATTGCAACAGAATCTTACAAGTCTGACAGTACAAATCTCCCACTGTCTTTTTTTACAGCTTGAGAAATTATGGAATTTCCTTTCTGGGGTTTTCCCCTGTCCATTATTCAGTTGTGGGCCATGCTGCCTCTTATCTGATTGTTCCCTAGACTAGGGGTCCCCAACCTGTGGGCCACAGCCCACTACAGGGCTGTGGCATAGCGGCAACCGGTCTGCGTGAGTGGTGGGCTGTTGCGTGCGCATTAGCACATGTGCACACAAGCCGCACCACAGCGACCCAGTTGCTGGTAGGTTGACGCGTGCCCAGCCCCAACACGGTGACCCAATTGCTACTAGGACCTAGAGCAACCAGGCCACTGCGATCAGGCTGGGCACGCAACAACCTAGTGGCTAGGTTGCCATGCACACAGCCCCAGCGCACTGCTCATGCGCAGATCCAATCAGCCAGCGTGCATGCTCGCACTCGGCACTCCCTGGATGCGCACAATAGGCTCTTGCATGTGCACACATGCCCCTCTTCCCCACCACCTCACGTTGGGCCGCCAACCGAAAAAGGCCGGAGACCCCTGCCCTAGACAGCATCTTTTCCTTCCCTCCTCCCCAAGTCCATTGCCCTATACCGTTACGTGTAGCTTGAAGACAGAATGTTTTGCCCAAATTCTGGCTTCTGTGCTTCTAAATAAAATTTTAGGCACTGAGATTTGAGTACAACTCCAGATCTAACTGTCGCTGTCAGACTTAAGGACTTAGTCTCTGACTGGTCATTCTTATCTCTGTAGAGGTGTTCAACATACACAGCCCTCCAGGCACCAGTGGCCTTTTGTAACCTTAAGGTATGTCTCACATAGTCCTACATTGGTGTAATAAAACTACAGTCTCGTTGGGTCTTCACGCCTGGCCACTTCATGTTTTTGCTCCTGGTTCCTTATCTTCATGAGCTATCCTGCAATACCCATTTCCTTCGGGTTACTTTTTCCATGGAACTAACAATATTCAAGTTGAACTAGTACCTGGGCTCCACATAAGAAAGGAAGCCAATTAGTAGCAACACCACCCCTAGCTCCATGATTGGAGATGCTCAGTTATGTGTCAAGCTTGGGTCAAGACTCCTACTTCACAGTTAGTTCATGGATATTTTTAGAGCATAGCCTGCTTCATTACTGCAGAGAGGGTAACCCTTTATGAATACACACCCACAAAGAAAGCATGAAAGTGATAAAACAATGGCTCTTATTACTCAGAGCAGCAACATCCTGTTGTGCTGAAAGTGAATTGTTTGCTACTTTTCAGGGTCACTGTTGCAGTGGGAAAGTTGTGTGGCCTAGTCCACATGAACTAGAAGCTATGTAAAAATAACAATAGTGTAAGGTCCTAGGAGCATCCGTAGAACCTTCCTCTCAAATACCTGAATGTTGTGGATTCCCAAAAAGAACATTCAGGACGAGGTTGAAGGGGAAAAAAAATTAAAACGACACTTTATTGCATTAGCTAAGCAAGGAAGCGAGTGACCGCATTCCTCTCTTGGCAGCGTTTAAAGGAAGTGGCACACCTTAGGGGGGGCGGGCAATAGATTTACACCCCTGGAATCAGAAGACAGGAAATACAACCCCCCAGTATTTTCCCATCACCACATTATCTCATTTGCATGAGACATTCTCTTAGTCAAATATGCTTCTGCTCACGGCCCCCTAAGCTTTTCACCAAGCCCCCAACCCTATTGTTCCTAAATCATGAGCTTTTGGCACTTTTCCACACACATACACACACACACACCAAAATCTGTCTTGTAATTGCATCCCAAGTTCTTATCAACATGACCTATGCCCTTCCTTCTATGTTCATGAGGCACGCTTCTGTTTATCATTACATGGAAGCATTTCATTTAGGTTTTAGGGAAGTCCCTTATATTAGTAATAATAATAATAATAATAATAATAATAATAATAATAATAATAATAATAATAATAATAATA
Organism: Pareas carinatus; assembly: GCA_032468095.1. NCBI lineage: Eukaryota > Metazoa > Chordata > Lepidosauria > Squamata > Pareidae > Pareas > Pareas carinatus. The sequence goes on along the minus strand of JANHFO010003123.1, from coordinate 170,049 downwards.
ATAATAATAAT
>JANHFO010003123.1:138846-150436 GCA_032468095.1 Pareas carinatus | reverse complement strand
CTAACTCTTTGCTACCTAAATTTTGTAATTGTGACAGGATAGACTTTTCTAGAGGTGGGGCGGGGGAGCAACTTGGGACAATTTATCTATTTGTTCTTGGTATGTAAAGATGGAGTATCGGTCACGATATAAGCGCCCTCATCCAAAAGAACATAGTTGGAGTTTTCAGCCTTGAGATTTGTGGGATGGGAAAGGTCGCATAGAAACACAAATACATATTATCCCCCATTAGAGTTTTAATTTAAACGGCTGCATCTCGGTTGGATGGGAGAAGAGGGTATCTCTGCACACCCACAGTGCGATTCTCGGGGGAGGGGGTCCAAAGACAGCTATACTGTACGTGATATATTTATAAACCCACCTTTATATTATTTTTGGTGTAAATAACTCAGGGTAGCAAACATACCTAATACTCGTTGGTCTTCCTATTTCCCCACAACCACAACCCTGCGAGGTAAGTGCAGCTGAGAGAAAGGGATCGGCCTAAAGTCACCCAGCGGGCTACGAACAATTGAGTACAAACAAATGAGACAGGGACGGCGGGCACACTGGTGCGCTGATGCACACACCCCTTATAGACCTCTTAGGAATGGAGTGAGGTCCACGGTAGACAGTTTAAGGTTCAGGTTTTGGGGGTTTGAGGATGTAACCACAGCGTCAGGGAGTGAGTTTCAGGCATTGACTGCTCTGTTGCTAAAGTCGTATTTCATGCAATCGAGTTTGGAGTGGTTCACTTTGAGTTTGTATCTGTTGTTAGCCCGTGTATTATTGAAGTAGTCATTGATAGATAGATCATTGTAACTGACATGTTAAAAACACCATGCCAAAAGTGGTACTATAACTCACAATCTCCTGGTGATTGGCCCAAAGATAGCCAGCTGGCTTCCAAGCCTAAGCGTGGGATAAGAAGTCAACAGCTCCTGGTTTCTAGCCTAGTGCCGTGACCACTTGACCTTGGTTAAGATGGTTTTTTTTTTCATTCTGGCTAGTCCCTAAGGAATTAAGACGGCTTCTCTAACCTTATCATCACATCAGGTGGCAATTTAACACACCTTCTCTCCCCCCCACAATATCTCCTGTGTCAGCGGTTTGGAATGTCGTCTTAGTGGACAAGGGTCTTCTCGGGACAAGGGGAAGAGACTCATTTTGGTAGGAGCACTTGATTATCATGGGGAGGGCAAGCTGGCTGGAGATGTCCGTCCCCTGGGACTACAGAGATTTGGGTTGCCAAGACATCTAGCCAACTCACCAAATGCAAGGATCTCTCCTTCCCCAGGCAAGTAACCTTGGGAAATGCACTAATTGCCAGTACATATAGAGCAGCAAAGCTGCTGGAGTGGCAAGGACAGAAATAGAGCTGAAATGTTTATTTTGACTACTGTAGGTTGGCTCTTAATTTCTCCAGAGAATAGCCTGTGGGAGAAAGAGTTGCCAGAGTTGTTTGAGATTTGCAGCCTCTTCGGGGAGTGCAAAGGGGGGGGGGTGTTTAGGGTTTGATGCTTTTGTTTTAAGAAAGCCATTTCTTCCCTCCAGAGAAACTTCTACCGACTCCCTAAGTCATAACAAAGAAAAGCGGATTGTCAACCAAAGGGCAAACAGAGATAAATTACCCAGAAAGAACAGCACCAGTAATGATTATGCTGATATACCCAATACCTTTGTTTATCCTAGTGTTACCAGCGAAATATGTTGGATTGGATTCAGATTGAAGATGCTTTCTAAAGGCACTAGTAATCAAAAATCATCACGCAGTTGTTTTGTCTTTCCCTCTTTCTCAGCTTTTCTCTACTAGAGAAAAAAAAAAAGAGAGAGAGAGATGGAAGATCTGGTGAGCAAAACCAGGCAGTTTAGAAACTGATCTACTGGGCCTTAGTTCAAGAGGCTTTCAGAGAAGACTTTTATTGGGGACAATGTAATTGGTAAAATTATGCGGAAGAGACCGGAGTATTCCGTAACAAAAAAATCACAGTTGTTTGCGTCAGTTGCTAGGGGAGCCGTTCTTTTAATCCATTATAATAAGGAAACAGGTTAATTGCATTAGTATTTTTGAAAATGTATTTTGTTTGATAATTTGAGGCATACTTCCTCCGTTACATAATTTTAATTTTAAAAAAAATTAACAGGAAGATTAAAAGCTAATATCTTAGAGAAAGAGAAAGAAATATATAAATCAGAAAAGGCTAAAAGTGCAAGAAAAGAAAAAAAGAAAACGGATACAAAGAAGGGGCTTGAAATCCTATTTGCAGACCTTATAAATACAACTATAGGTTTACCTATTACTCTGTGGTTTTAATAGGGCACTCTTCTTACTATCATGTATCCTATCTAATCATCAAAACCATAAATCATAAGTTCACCTCTTTTTTTTGTTTTCATCCAAAACAGTCCCTTTATGAGAATCTGTGACCTAGTTCCTGAGATGGGGAAAAAAAATGAACTATCTGTCTTTCCAGGATTTATTTTATTTATTTACTTGTATCCCTCCTTTAGAGGAATGCGGTGGCTCAGCGGATAAAGATGCTGAGCTCGTTAATCGAAAGGTCGACAGTTCGGCAGTTCGAATCCCTAGAACTGCGTAACGGAGTGAGCTCCCGTGACTCGGCCCAGCTTCTGCCAACCTACCATTTTGAAAGCATGTAAAAATGCAAGTAGAAAAATAGGCACCACTTCGGTGGGAAGGTAACAGCGCTCCGTGCGCCTTAGGCATTCAGTCATGTCGGCCACATGACCATGGGGACGTCTTTGGACAGTGACTTAGAAACGGAGGTGAGCACCGCCCTCTAGAGTCGAACACGACTAGCACGCATGTGAGGGGGGAAACTTTACCTTTTATCCCTCAAGGAGACGAACATATCCAATGCACTTTTCTCCTATTTTCCACGCAACAGAAACCCTGTGAGGTAACTTGGGCCGTGAGAAAGTGACTGGCCCAAAGTCACTCAGCTGACCTTCATGGTTAAGGTGGGACTTGAAGTCATAATGTCCCACTTCCTAGCCTGGTGCTCTAACCACTACACCACGGGGATGAGGGTTTTTATGGGGGTCACCTCTGATTCAGTGACTCGACTCTGCGCTCATCCCTTGTGAGAGGCACTTTGGAAGAAATTACAGAGAGAACCATGAACCGATCTAAATACTTGGCCTATTGAAGCACCCAACTCCGGAGATGCAGTGGCTGGATCAGAAGATGACAATTTGAGAAGTTTGTGGGGGGGGCATTTTTGACATTTTGAGGAAGGATGAGAGCTGTGGTCAGTGCGTATGCATGCAGATTTTCAGTACAGGTATTCCTTGACTTACAACCAGTTGTTTAGTGACCGTTTGAAGTTCAGACTGACCTGAAAAAGGGGACTTGCAACTTGGATTTGAAGTTTCGATGGTCAGGCCTCTCCATGATCACATGACCAAACTTTGGGGCAACATGGTGACATTTGCAGCCATTTGCAGCATCCTGTGGTCACATGACCAGGTTTTATGACAGTTTTGCCCCAAACTGCTACTTACTCTCAGTTTTTGACACAGCTGTACCCACAATAAACCATTGGTTTACTTGACAACTGCAGCGTTTACCTAACGACCGTGGCATTTATGAGCCACAAAAAAGGTGGGTGGGCAGGCTCTCTTGTTGGCGTACGTCCAGGAGAGTTTGGGATTTTCTAGGTCTGCTTGTTATAAAAGTAGATTTGGAGAATTTCCTGAATCAAAATGAGGAGGAGGTGTGTGTATGGGGTGAAATCATGCAAACTATTTACATCAGCAGTGGCTGGAAAGGGATCTGGAAGCCACGAAGAAGGAGTTGAAGGGTAACTCATTTGCCCACCTCTTGGTTAGAAGAGAACCAGGTTCAAATCCCCACACGGCAGGAGTTACTTGTACTGTATATAAACAGGGAGCAAGTGAGTCCAGTGCTTTTTCTGAAAGCACAAAGGAGAAAACAGGGAGATGCTCAAGGGAAGAAAGTGAGCAGAGAGCCAAACAGGGAAACAGGAGACAAGTTCTTTAGAGGAGGGGTCTCCAACCATCCGTTCCTGGACCGGCACTGGTCCGCGGCATGCCCACAACCGGTCCACACAATCAAGCTAAGCCCTATTCGCGGGATGGAGGCAGCACACAAAACCCCACCCCCTCCGGTCCCTGTTGCCCAAAAGGTTGGGGGGATCATTGCTTCAGAGCAAATCCATGAGCTGGGAGAAAGATATGCGTCTCTCCTTTAGAGGAGCTGTTTTCTCTTCTGACTCTTGTACGACCTGTACATTCAGTCTCTTGTTCTCTAGCCGGTGAGCAGGACTCCTCGTCTTCTTTTGGCCTCTTGCTCTTGTGGTCCGAGAGCACGTATGTCAAACACAAGGCTCGCGGGGCAGATACGGCCCACGGCCTGTGCTTATCCGGCCCACGGTGCTGCCTTGAAGACAGCCCTTGCCGCCTCGGCTCCAGGCCACCTCAGCTGCATGTGAGCCGCGGTGGTGGGTGGAGTCCATCAAAAGGCCAGCCGGGATGCCACGGGAGGGCGGGGGCCAGCCCGATTCCCCGCCAGACCACTTCCGGCAGGCCGTGGGAGGGGCGGGGACTGGCCAAATGCCCCTCCGTCTCCTCGTGGCTTGCTGGGAGCATTTCGGCAGGCTTCCAGCTGCCCCTGCCGCCTCTGCAGCCTGCTGTGAGCATTCCAGTGGCTGTCCGGCCAGCCCTGCCCCCCCCTCACCAGCCTGCCATGACTATTCCAGTGGGCCTTCCACCCCTCCACTGCCCCCCGGTGGTCACAACAGGGACACTGATGGCCATGAATGGGACCAAGCTGGTTTCCCTTTGTTTTGATGGTATTCCCCCAAAACAGGGGAAGGCGACTTCTGATGGCTGCAGATCTTGTCACCTCCGACACCCAATTTCCTTCTGCCTTCTCTCCTAGGAAAAGGTACAATTGAGCGATCAATTAATGTTTACAGAAATGCTTTTTACTTTGATCCATTTACTTCGTTTTATAACTACAAACCTGTTTTAGAAAATAACCTGAGTTTTGAAAGTAATGGCAATGCTAACAACAACAACAACAACAACAACAACAACAACAACAACAACAGCAGCAGCAGCAGCAGCAGCAGCAACAACATTTTTTGCTTATATAAAGGAGTCAGCCATACAGTAAATGGTCTGACTCATATGCTTTACAGTAAAGCAGGATGTGATTGGTCTAGGTTTGGTTTACGTATTAGGCAAGCCTGGCCAATTGCAGTTTATTTGGTGAGCCATAATTTTTTTAAAAAAAAAACTAGCTTAGTGAAGTGAGTAAATCTAGTCAATAACCCATTAGTATGCAAAAGCCTTGGACTTCAAAAAGAAAATGTGTCACGTAGTCAGCTTGCCCATTTTTCAACCAATCTCTGTAGCTGTCCTTCTAACAGCAGCCTTCATTTCAGGCAACATTTGTTTAATCTCCTATCACTGAAGGTGGACAGATAGTTGTGTTTCTCTTCCTACCAGGATAAGTTTTAGTTGCTGAAATTTGTACCTTAAACCACAGTTGCAACCACTGGAAGTGGAGCATCTGGTTGTGGCATTTCCCATCAGTTGATCATTCTGCCTGAATGCGTATAAAGCCCACAGCATGATATATTCTAGTTGAATCTCACATCCAAGAGCGAGCCCGAAAGATGCTTTTTTTCAACAGTTTTTCCTCAAAGACGTTTCTCTTCTCATCCAAGAAGCTTCTTCAGTTCTGGATGGTTAGATGTTTGGCAGTGTTGGTGGAGTTGATGCTGCTGACAATTGGTCTGAGTGGGGTTCCCTTTTTGTGGATTTTGGGGAGCTCATATATGCATGGAGTGGCTCCCTCAGTCTAAAGGGGGTATTATTGTAACTTGTCAATGGCATTGTTCTTCAGTAGTTGTTGCAGAAGATATTTTTCTTGTAGCTGATGCTGGGATCTCTCTTCAGAGTCTTATACGCAGCAGTGTCCTTCAGAAAACTGTTCACTTTGGCCTTATAGTCCTCTGTATTCAGGATAACTGTGCATCTTCATCAGTTGGCAAGATGGTGATGTCTGAATCACTTCCTAGGGATGTCTCGGATGAGAAGAGAAACGTCTTCAAGGAAAAACAAAGTAAGTTCATTTGAAACAACCATTACCTGGATGACTGAGAATCTCCATAGATATCCAAGTGCAATAGCAATAGTAGCTGTTGTATTCTCGGTCTTTAGGCATGGAAGATGCCGATTGTAAAACACAACACAGGCTTATTGTATGCACAGGCATATCTTACAGCAAGCAGGAACATGTGCTAAAGCCCAGCAATTCTGCTGCACAATGTGCTTATATACAGAATGGCCTCTAGGAGGCAGCCAATAAGCAAATGGGGATTTTTCCGCTCGAGCGACCCCTGGAGACAAATAGGTTTTGACTACTTTAGGGCAATGACTAAGCAAGCTACATTATATACTGCTTTGCAGTGCTTTACAGCTCTCTCTAAGCAGTTTACAGAGTCAGCATGTTGACCCCAACAATCTGAATCCTCATTTTGCTGACCTTGGAAGGATGAAAAACTGAGAAAACCTTGAGTCGGTCATGATTGAACTCCTGGCAGTGGAATGCAAAGTTAGTCTGCAATACTGCATTCTGACCACTGCGCCATCATGGCACAGCTATTTGGAGCAAATTAATCCAATCTATTTGGAAGAACAGCTGCCCTGCTCCTATCTGAAACCAAAGCGAATGAAAATCCCAGACACAGCGGGGACAGAATAGTAGATTTTTTGCAGGGGCTTCGGGATGGATGGAATAACTTCCTGCACAACAATGGAGCTGGGTTTGCACTTCACATTCAGTTAAAACAAGTTTTATTTGGTCTCAGTTGAATATTTTTTATGGACTCAGCCTACTGGGCTTTATGGCACTGCTCATTTTGTGAATCCAGCCAATTGTAATTTAATATAATAAATCATAAATGACTAAACCGGTTGTGTATGGAGATTCTCCATCATCCAGGTCATGCTTGTTCCAAATAAGTTTCTTTCCAAAAGACAACTGGACTTTCTTGTGTTTTCTTTGAAAATATTTCTCTTCTCTGAAGAAGCTTCTTGGATGAGAAGTGAAATGTTTTCAAAATAAACATGAAGTCCAGTCCCCCTTTGGAAAAAGAAAAAAGCACCCAACCAAACTGATTTTGGATGAACCAGTCAACAATGCTATGATTCTGTTTACATTTGATTGATCTTATAAAACAAGTTGATCAGAGCCTGATTTAGTTTAGTATTTGGGTTGAAGACATCCTAGCCATATAATAGTTTGGGAAGTTGGAAAAAACATTTCACAAAAAAACCATGAGAAGCACTTCCATCTTATTGTTGAGAAAACTCCACAAGTTTCTCCATGAAGATTAATTTAAGCGAGGGAAGATCTAATTACTAATGCTTAAATGATTGTTATGAATGCCATCTTCAAAGGGTAATTAATATCAATTAGACATTTGCAAACTCCCTCTTTTCAATTCTTGCACCCTCTAATTGTCCTGAAGCATATTTTTGCATCTCTTTATCTGAGGTTCACCTAAATCCCTCACGGCCTTGTTGTGTATTGACGTTCTGTCTTTTCCTTGACGATGTGGGAAGAAAAAGAGAAGACAGTTTTGCTGAATAGCTGAATCTTGAAATACGTCAAAACATGCATTCTCTGGCCTTCCTTACTGTATCGACTAGATGTCCAGCCATATTAATGGCATCATCACAGCAGCTTGCCCTAAACACCCAGTTTGAGACATTCAGATGTATCTTCCAAGGAAGTCTTCACTGTCTTGGTATTATGTATGAGAGTGTGTAGGAAGACACATCTACAGGTCCAACTGGCAGGGCAGGTTTCTCCTGAGCATTGCAATATTGATGCCTGCTTTTTCCAATGTCACTTGAGCGCATGATTTGGGTAAGAAGGAGGGGAACAGCCCTCCAGGGAACCCTGGTTGATTGCAATACGTTAATCAAAAGCCTTTCCAGTGCTGGGTGTGCTTTCAACCCACAACTTGGTGCTCCGTGATGCAGGCAAAGGATCTTCTCTCTTGCTCTCTCTCTCATCACGTTAACACTAGGAGATAGGGTCATTCAGTGAAACTGGTTGATGCTGGGGTCCAAAATCAGAAAAAAGTAAGTACTTCTTCATGTTACATCTAACCAGCATGTGGAACTTGTTTCAGGTGGCTTCAGAGAAAAAGAACAAAGCAAAACAAAATCCCATGATTTTTAAGGGACTCCAGTTGATTCCCATTTTCAGAGCAAATTATCTTATAGGACAAGGTGCTAAGGCAAACAAGGAACAATTTGAAGCTTTATAATGGATGGACACACAGTCAGTCAGTCGCTCGGACTGGATTTAGCATCTTTATCCTTGCCAAGGACCTGGGATAGGCAGATCTTGTTGTTTGATGATATTAAGGGTATTGTAGCAGGTTGCAAGCTGTTCCAAATAAAACTGCCTTCTGCAATTTTTTGATGATGATTTGGTCAATGCCAATAGTGTTCCAGGTGTTTGGGATTGCACCCAAGGAGCCTGTAGGTATTACCTTTGCTTTCTTCTGCCATAATCATTCTACTTCTATTTGCAGGTCTTTACATGTTGTGAACTTCTCCAGTTTGTTCTCTTCTCTTCTGCTGTTTCCAGCTACTGCCATGTCCACTGTCCAGTCCTTTTTTGGTCTTCCTTAACAACAGCTGTTAAGTCTAGAATGTAAGGGGGCAGGTGCTTGTTTGTATTCTAAAATCCTCTAGCACTTTAGCTTCTTCATTTTTTATTACTTTGTCTATTTCTTGATTTCATCAGTTCTTGCTTGCAGGCAAGTGATATTTTTACAAATATTACAATGCGCCATTGTTGCTACTTTGTCATGCCGTTACATCTAGTCTGTCTGTGTGATCTTGCAACAGCTAACTAGGTGGTCCACTGTTTCTTCAGTTTCTTTGTAGAGACAGTATTTGTTGTCTATTGCCGTTTTCTCAATTACGGCTTTATAGGCATTTGTTCTCAAGGCTTGGTCTTGTGCAGTCAGAATTAGCCCCTTTCTTCAACTTTCCTGCTCTTTCCTGCTCTTAACCATTTAGGTTTTGCTGTTATCTGCTTTGTCCCATATAAGAAACTATCATAGCTTTTCTAAGTATGACCTTAATTGCATTAAAGTGGAGGAAGCCAGGGAGAATCTTAGGACCATATAAGGAGAAGGTGTGAGTTACGATGCGTGAGCTGGTGTGCTGTGTGCAGTAGGAGTGATGAGTGCAAAGTATTAGGGTTTTGTGTGCATAGATAACTAGGTTTTGAGTTAGTTAGAAGACTCCGTGTGGAAAACGTACATGACAGAAAGGGGGTCAGGTGCAGAGGAAATGATGTGTTGTTAAAAATATATAAAACCTGCGCTTGTGTACGTTAGGCTGCGCCACTCCCTCTGGGCTGCCTACAGAGGCTGCCTTCTTGTATTGACAAGAAAGTTCTGATGATGTTCTGAGGAACTCAACATTTTTCTGGTGCCCGTAAAAGGACCAGAGAGCAGTTTTGCACAAAAACGCTGCTCTCGACACATTTGTGTATCCCATGAAGATTTTTCTGACGGCCTTCCCGACTCCCAGGTTGGCTATGAGGAGTTTGGCTCTAGAGTAACCAGAGACTCGGATGCCACCAAGATGACCTGCGGATTTGGAACGCTGGAAATTTCTTTTGTAAAAGTGAGATTTGAGAAGGGCCAATAGGTCCCAGAGTTTATGGAACTTTGAAGAGGAATCGAGTCAAGGAAGGGAAAGCCAGGCGCCTGGTGAATAGAAAGGGATTGTTCTTGTTAGAGGAATAAGGAGAGCGGTCAGGGTAGGAATGGGAAACTTTGTTTCACGAAGTTCGGACCAGGAAGAGCCGACACTGTATAGTCCTCCTTTAAAGTGCATTTTGAAAAATTGAGAAACACTGAAACCATATTTCGGTAAAGGTAAAGGTTCTCCCCGCACATGCATGCTAGTCGTAGCTGACTCTAGGGGGCAGTGCTCATCTCTGTTTCTAAGCCGAAGAGCCAGCACTGTCCGAAGACGACCCCGTGGTCATGTGGCTGCATGACTAAATGCCAAAGGTGCATGGAACGCTGCTACCTTCCTACTGAAGTGGTCCTTGTTTTTCTACTTGTATTTTTACATGCTTTTGAACTGCTAGGTTGGCAGAAGCTGGGGCAAATCACGGGAGCTCACTAAATTACACGGCACTAGGGATTTGAACTGCCGAACTGCTGACCTTCCAATTGACAAGCTCAGCATCATTATCCGCTGAGCCACCGCACCCCTTCATGAAACCATGTTTGGCAGCACCTTTTTGCCCAACTAAGAGAAAACACCTAAGTTTGTGCCAGGATATATGGTCAACATACTTCATTGGGGCATTGCAGAAACATTGACCACAAGAGGGCACTACAGATTTTGAAATCCTTGATAATTTGGTTGAGGTGTTGACAATTCAGGGTCGAGCTGAAAATAATGATTATTTAGTTCCAGTGTGGTCTTCCTGTGCCTGAAGTAACGGCAACTCGAATGTGTCCCTTGCACATTGGATCGGTGCGCATATGTACCGCTTATAAATGCACACTTAATAAGACACTGCAGCAGAGCGCCTATCCTGTGCCGATCGTGCAACATCTACTACATTCCCTGGGGCCTGAAAATATATTTGCTAAGCTAGACCTAGCCCAGGCATACCAGCAGCTGCCAGTAGATGGCATGACTGCTGAAAAGGAATACATCCCACTCATGGCAAAGTTAATGCCATCAAAGATGCCACCGCCCCTAATAACAAAGCAGAGCTATCGACATTCCTGGGCCTGTTCAATTTCTATGGAAATTTTCTCAGAAGGAAGGCATCAGTAGCAGGACCCCTACATAGATTATGAACCAAGAACAAGCCATGGGAATGGGGACTCAAAGAAAAACAAGCCTTTAAGGGAGTAAAATCACTATTAATGGAAAAGTCCTTCCTAGTCAGGTATAATACAACCCTGTCAATCACACTAGCAGCAGTCGCCTCACCCTATGGGGTAGGCACAGTCCTGAGCCATCAGCTCCCCAATGGGTTCAAGGCCCCCATATCATTTTACTCCAGAATGCTCTCTTCAGCAGAGCGAAACTATAGTCAGCTGGACAAGGAAATTTAATGAATACTTATTTGACTGGAAATTTGAGTTGATCATAGACAACAAACTACTACTGGGTCTCCTAGTCAGAGACAGACCCATCCCATAGGCCCTCTCCCTCAGGTTCATGAGGTGGACGATTTTCCTAATCACCTACAACTACAAGCTAACCCACCACCCAGGCCGAGCAATAGCACATGCAGACTGCCCTGAGCCATTACTCAATTCCCTCCCCGACAGATGTCCAAATCCCCGACCAGCCCATACTACTACTGGACTGCAAGGAATCAAACTTGGTCACATTGTGGGAAGTGGCCCAATTGACACGAACAGACAATCTACTGAGAACTGTGTTTAACTGGGTGCGGAAAGGGTGGCCCAGGGACATGAGGGGGGGGGGAATTCAAACCATTCCTCAGAAAACAGCCCGAGCTCTCTGAACAAGGGGGGGGGTGCTTGTT
>JANHFO010003123.1:118835-132937 GCA_032468095.1 Pareas carinatus | reverse complement strand
CCCCGTGGCCATCGGTGAATCCCCCGCGCTTCCCCACCCTGCCCACGGCCTACACAAACTCATCGTGGGCCTTCCGGCGGCCTACCCCAGTTTCTACGGCCCACTGTGAGCTATGCTCTCCTCCAACGTAGCTCTTCTCCTCTCTCACCTTTGACACAGACTCCGCATTGCATTTGAGCCGCCCTCCTTACCCCAGACAGGACAAGGAGGAAGCCATTGGGCTGCTGGGCAGAGTGGTGGGTGATATCAGAAATGCCCTCAGGCACACATGGAGAAGGGGAGGGGAGCCCCCGTTCCTCTGGCTTTCTAGTAAAGAGCTCTGTGCTGGGGTGAAAGCGCATGTGCCCACAGAGAGGGCTCTGAGTGCCGCCTTTGGCACGTGTGCCACAGGTTTATCACTACTGGGCTAGACTCTCCAATGCAGAAAGAGGGATTGATAAAGTTATGATGTCAAGATAAGGTCCAAGGATTTTTATGACTAGGACCTATCAGATTCAGGCAATACAATTCAAACTAACTTTTTTTAAAAAAGAGAATGGCTGAATTCTGACTAAATCCTCCATTTGTCTGGTTCTGGTTTGGCTTGTGGTGTTGTCTTAGTCCATTGGGGCAGATTAAAAGATACCCAGCTAAACATTGCTCAGTGCTATGTATAAATCTAGTGGATGCATTTGGATGCTTTACTGAAAAAGCATTCTGAAAACAATATTGCTGTGAAGTCTTGAGGGCACAATTGTTTTGGTCCCCTCCCTGGACTAGAGTCCCTCCAATGGCACAAGGACATCAATGGCTTTGGAAGAGACATGCCAGCTAAAACTTGAGTTCGAAACATTTTCTCTTTTGAGCAGGGCTCACGATGCCAGGTGTATGCCATCCAGGGTGGTTTTCAGGCTGTCTTGTCTGGTTGTCCTCCAGGATCTCCGAGGGAGCGTTGTTCGGATCTGCCAGTTCTTAGGCAAAGACTTGGATGATGCAGCCATTGACTCCGTGGTGGCGAATGCTTCCTTCGAATCCATGAAGAGTAATAAGATGTCCAACTTCTCACTCACACCGAAGTTCATCATGAACCAAAAGAAAAGTGCTTTTCTACGCAAAGGTGATGAAGGGAGGGAAAGCGGAATCATTTGCCGCCAGGATTTGCCTGAACCAGGATGATCTTTTAGGACAGCGATTCCCAACCGTGGCCACTTTCAGGGGTATGGACGTCAATGTCCAGAATTCTTATCAATGGCCATGCCGGCAGTGGGATTCTGGGCACTGAAGTCCACCAACCCAGAAATGGACACGGTTGGGAAACGCTCTTTCACAGGAATATCACTAAACCCCGACCTCTTTGCTTTCCTTGACAACTGCAGGGGTTTTGAGCTATAAGATCAGACAGAATCCTCTTCCACCTGGTTCCTTCAGCTCCTTTCCGTGATTCTCATCTCACACTCTTTAGCATTTTTTTGGAAGCGTTTATGCCGCTTTGTCCATGTCCTGTGTTGAAATCAAATGATTCTCAAGCTTAGTTTTGCTCAGCCTGTTTCACTTGCTTTGGACTACAGCTCCTAGGATTCACAGCACCAATCTGGATTCTGGAGGTTGTGGCTTGGCTTGTTTGCAGGGGGACCAGGTTGGTGAAAACCACTTAAAATATAGTGAATTAATTGTAATGGGACACACACATATAACATCACACAGTGGAGTCTTCTGCTATTCTCTGGCCAAAAATGAGCCTGAGGCATATTGTCTTCAGGACTATAGTCACAGCTTTTCAGCTGGTATTGACCAATAATTTGGCTCAAGTTGATCTACCTAGAGCAGTGATGGCGAACATATGGCACGTGTGCCACAGTGGGCACGCAGAACCCTCTCTGCTGGCACACGAGCCAAGTTACCCCAGCATCGGTCCAGAGCTGAGCATGCTCAGAAAAGAGTAGTGGTGCCAGGTGATGACATCACAGGGCCATGCACATGCTCAGAAAGAGAGTGGTGGTGCCAGGTGATGACATCACAGGCCGCGATTCATTAGCTGCGACTCGTCCTGGCACTCGGTGTCTAATAGGTTAGCCCTCATTGTCCTAGAGGTACAATGTTGTTCTTGGAAAGTAGGAATTTAACTTTTCAAGGTATCTAAGTTCCTGGTCAATAAGAGTAGAAGGGTGAAGATGATCCCTAGCTTTGCAGTCCAGTTTATTTACTTTGAGGTGCCCTATTTAACTCAAATAGTTAAGAAAATCGACACATGAGCCTTTTCCTTTGCTCGTCTGATCATTTGCCCTCTTATATTTGCATTGATATCTGCATTGATAAAACACAGCAACAAAGCAATCTTGATGAAATCATTCTTAGAAATTCTATATCCAGGGCCAAGTGATAGAGATTTCCAAATGCATTTCCTCCATGTGGAAGAAAAAAGCAATAATTTAGAAATGCAAACATTAAAATTTCAGGATCTGTCCTACATGCTCAATATTTCTTAAGGCCTACAAAAAGAGATCTGTATTTATCTCAAAGAAGAACAACCCTGAATTTTAAGATAATAATCTTTTCCCAGAGCGAGATTAGACAGGAAAAAATGGTCTGTCTCCATTCCTGTATTCTTAGTCAATTTAAGACGACTCTCCTATATTTCAGGGCGAATTATTTGGGGGAGACCACCTATTTCATCTGGGTAAATACTATAGAGTACTTCCTCCACCATGTCTGACTCATTTAATGAGTTATTATTTTATGTTTTGGTTTCTAGGGATTTCTGGAGATTGGAAGAATCACTTGACTAAGGCACAGAGTGAATGTTTTGATCAAATCTACCATGAGCGTCTACAAGATTTAAGTGTCACTTTTCCCTGGGACAAGGAATAAATTTTCCAGTTGATTCCCTCCATTACTAGACTGAATAATGACTTACCATTGCTAGTGCAAGCTGTTGTAGATTAGTGGGAACACCTATGGGAGGTACAGGAGACATCCAGAGGGTTCTCCTGAATTTCATGGGAGAGGAATGGGAGTAGGGGAGGATAGTCATTAAGGCCAAGATATCAGAGCTCAGGAAGTATGTGGGTTGGGGCGGATTGGATTCCAGAGATAACTCTAGTGCTGATATCTTAAATCTCAAGATGTGGCTTTAACACACTGCACACAGTGCTGAACATCTTGCTGAAGTCAAGCACATCTGAATCTGATTAGTGCCTGGATGGAGGACTGGGTGTGAACCGCCTTGTCCATGATGGAAATTGCATTGTAAATATAATATAATAAATAAAGCCAGGCAACCAATGCTTCTTTCTTTTAAAGAAGCACAGATGAACACGTGTGCCCCTCAACTCATCGTTGGTTTTTGATTTCAGTTATCCTAAAGAGATAAGACAGACTCCATTCTCTGAAGCTGTAGCCACCTGGGGTAGAACTTCAGGGAACAAGCAGAACAATTCCTGTTGTCATGACAGTTCTGTTCCTTTGTCATGGCAATAGGTCACCCCATCTTGACTCTGACCCAACAGGAGACCAAGGGCAGACCAAGTATTTACAGTAAAGCAGGGGTGTACCACTTTCATTAGGTCAAGGCTAAACCTTGGCTAGTCTTAGGTCGGCACGCTGGAGTCACACTCCAGAAAAGGGGTGTTGAAGTTGGATCAAAGAACTGGGCTAAGGGATGGGGACATTGAATGAATCTAATATTAAAAACTAATGTCATGAAGTTAACTCCTTACGTATTCAAGAATGTGGATTTTGGCTAACTAGACTTTACAGTTCAGCGGTAAATTTTGAAAGTAGTGGCGGGGGGGGGGCACACACCTGTTTTTGAGGATACCTGCCACCCTGGGGCTGACAGTGATGCATCCCTTACTTGGAGATAGATAGTCTATGCTGGGAAATAATCCTGAGGGAGTCAAGAGGTTGCAGTGAAGAGTAAGGAGCAGGAAAACTGAATTGTCCCAGTCCTGTAGCTTACAGAAGTCGGTGCCATTATATCACAACAGGCCAGCTTTTATTGCTTTCCTCTCTTCTCTTGCCACCTTGGTGCAGTTGTGGCTGAGCATTTCTGCATCTTAGACCACAGCACCAAATTCCTCCACTTTCGGAATCCAGAGCTCTCATTAGGAACAAGTTTCACAAGAGGGCAGTAGAATCCATCTTGACAGATTTTCCCGCTGGCTAAATCTTAGGCTGATTCATACTTAAATCTTTTTTCCTCAGGTAATTCTGTCTTAAGGGGGTAACAGCTTTACACATAATTATTTCTGATGGCCCAGTTTCTCAGTTCTTGCTTTTTGCACCATGAAATGACTAGCCCCATGAGAGCGGCAGTTAATAAGGTCACTCTAACCATTTATTTCTATTCTGCGGAATGTAAATCTTGGAATCCACCAGGTGCTTCCTTTTTTAATATTGGAAAAGCAACGACTGCCAGATCTTCAGGAGGCAATTAAATTGCTGTGAATCCCAATGTGTCGGAAGGCTAGAGCATATAGATGGGCCGAAGGAATAGTACCAAGGAACAATCCAATCACCATTTCTAATCTCTGCCTTGCATTTGGGACCAGTTTATTTGATAGACTTACTCAGTTAAGCCTAGACACCCTCAGCAGCTGTCCTTCAGGAAAGATCTTGTCTTAGTAGCTGAAAATTGGTGTTTTGCACTACCATTGTACAACTGTACATGAAAAACCTGGCCTTGTTCATTTGTTACATTTCTTCTACAACTTCAAGGTGATTTGTCTGTTTGAGGTAGGTTAGGTTGAAAAATGTGACCGGTTTGAAGTCACCCAGCGAGATGGGATGAGAATTCAAACTTGGATCTTCAGACAGTCGTCCACCCCTATTTCTAATTCTGAGCCAGAAGTGGGGGAAAAAAAATCTCCTTTGGATTCAAACACAACGAAACTTTGATGACTTTCCAGGGTCCCCATTGGTTATTTAATCAACCTTGAATTATGGAATTTGCTTTGTCTGCTCTGTGCTTCTCCAAACTAGGAATCTGATGGAGACAACCTCACAATTAAAAAGGGACAATTCTTTGATGGAACACCAGATAGTCATTGGTTTTGATGGAGGTAAGATTAATGCAGAGATCACTGAAAAGTCACCCCAGCTCTTTGATCTGCGCTTTTCTTAACGCAATCATAATGTATGGACTTGGGATCAGATTTTCTTTTTAAGTATCACCAGCAAGTGCCCGATATAAAATCATCATCTACCGTAGGTATTCAAAGATTTATGTTTCCAGTACTGTATCTCAACTATCAAAACTCAAGCCCATGCCAAAATAGTTTCTGAATTATCAACCCCCTTCCTTTTTTTTTCAAATTATTTGAGGAAAACAGGTTATGAATGAAAAACTAAGAGGCAGAAATCCTCATGTGCTTATTACCCAGAGATTGGTTTGCTAAACCAGATCTGCCTTCAGTTCATCCTAGTTTTAAAACAGGTAAAAGTTTGAAATTGCCTCGCTTCCAAAACAAGAGTTCTTACCACTGCTTTGGCATTTAAAAAATGGATTTAGTTAATGGATCTTTGAGCTGCGTCAAATACTACCTTAGGAAGCCCTATTTCTACTTGTAGTGCTAAATTCAGATGTATGAACGGGATGAGTATTTAACAGAAAGTTGTGATAGAGTGAACAGTAGATATGATTCTCCAAGAGGGTTAAGATGGTTGTGGAGTGGGTTGTGGTGGAGAGTTGTGAGAGGATAGTGGTGGAGTGAACAGCAGATATGATTCTTACCCAAGTGTTTGTGAACATCAGGACTAGTTTACTTTTAAGGGAAGAGGCAGCTGAAGAGAAGCAGGGAGAAACAGATGGCGAACACAGAGGGGGTTTGACATTGTCTGGCACTCCATCAATTAGCAAAAAAAGAGGCCATCCTGTGACTGTTTTGAAGTTGGGTTGATCTGCCGCTTCAATCAGATTCCAGATGTGTTATCTCAAGGAGCCAAAACCCCAAAGGGCCAAATCTGGGATCATTCCTATCTTTTTGATGCCAGATAATTTCAACTATCTATCATTCATTATACCACAATGGTGAGTGAGTGGGTGTAAAATTATATATTATCCATTGTTTTGGGAGACAAGTAGAAGGGCATTATATATAAAAAAATGTAAAGCAAAAAGCCTAAGGCCATAGAGCTGGCATATTAATTTTGTACTTGCAATGGTCCCCTTGAGCTTTGGTGGGTATTTTTTTATTATCAGGATCTCCAAACACCCAGTATAGTTTATCCATAAATAACTCTCCATGGAGCTGTTATAAGGAGTCTTAATTCTGAACTGAGTAGGAGTTGTCATTGAAAAACTATGTGAGTCCGCGTATCTGCACAGAGTTCTATTTAGGAAGGATGAGTAGGTATTCTCCTTATCGAGTAAGGGGAAGGCAGACTTTTGCTTGTGCGTATGCGTATATGTGTGTGTGTGACAGAGAATGTGAGAGTGGGGGTCCCTGGTTTTCTCTGAACTTGGTTAAGCCTAATCAAGCAACCACCAAGGACACCCTCACCAATACTGACAGGGCAAGCCACTTGTATATAAACAGACAGCAAACCCCTGCTCCCTTATAACACTGATGATGTTAGCTAGTTTGATAATGAAACATCTGCAAGGGAAAAAAAACCAAGCTCAGGGCGCACCAAGGACCCCAGATTTCAACCTTGAGCTACAAATATTTTCTTCTATTGATATGTGAGAGTTGCGGAGTTTCTTATATAGGCATGTATACGTATGCAGAGTGTATGGGTGTGGGTGTAAATTTAATATATTCGTACTTCTAAGGAAGGATCATAGCCATGATGTCACTGAAGAGGTGGCCATTTTTTGTCCCTGGGAGATGAAGGTTTCAGGTTGCTTGTTTTGTTTGACCAACTGTTTCCCCAACCTTAGGAAGGCCTCCCGTGCGAGACATCGTCATTCGGATTCCTGTCATTGCTTTAGAAGGAAACATTCGCCCTGCCCAATGCCAGGAGGCCTTGGTGTCTTACGGAGGAAGGAAGAAAATATCTTCAAACTCCCTGCTGCAGAAATCCATCTGGAGAGAACACCAATCTAGATTTGCTCTTTGGTTCCCAATAATTCTGCAGCATCTAACAGTGGCTCACTCCTCTCACTGAGGACCGAATTTATTTCATTTGAAAAAGGAGAAATTTGCATTTCTGAGCATATAGGACCGTGTGGATAGCTTTCTTGGGTCCTCAGTAGCCATCAGTGTGACTCTGTTTTTTGCAGGTAGCTTATTGTGTCTCTACACAAGAAGAGAGAGATGGCTGGGAATCTCCACCACTTTACAGAAGAGAAAGCAGACGAAGAGAACTAGATCCCATACCCCTTCTGTCCAATATATTATTCCCATTTCCTTTGACACCACAGTTTTTATAATGAATCAGGGCACCCAAGCATGGTGCTGTCAAAAAAAAGAAAGCCATGGTGGAAACCACGGCATTGGGCTTGCAGCCCCACCTCCTTTTTGCACCCTGGTGCAAACCACATACATTAAAAAAAAAATGGAGTCACTACTTCAGTCATGCAGTTGGAGCTGCCAATTTTCCTTGGCCCTTCTTGAATATCTGCGTGGCAATTCCAATAGGGTGTGAATTTGGGCCCTGCCACTCAAACACCACACAACGAAGCCCTTGTCTCGATGAAATAATTTCACTCCAAAGAAAAGGAAACTTGTTTGGAAAACCAGTGTTTTTCTTAAGTTAATAACACTCATCAATATTCAAAAGGTGGGTTCGCTTTTCAATAAAAATGTTCCCTCTGCTGTTTCACAGTTGGGGCTGTTGAAGGCCATTCAGAATGAAATGATAGACACAGATCCCTTATTTTATCAGTTCTCTCAAACCCCATCTCCCAGGATAGAGGTCAGATTTATTTTCCCACCCCAGTTTCTCTCACGTTTTACCCAGATTAAAGTTCCAAGTGTATTAAAAAGAACAATTGAAGCTTAGAGTTTGTGGGGTTACACCCATGTAATCTAGTTCCCCGCTCTTAAACTTCCTGAGATTCATGGCATTTTAAGTCATGGAGAAAACTATCCCACTATAATTTTGAGTCCCAAGGCTCCTGTGGGTCTCAGAATGCCCCCTCCCCAAACATATCAGGGTCTCACTTGGGTATTATAGGGATATTCCTCTGCATTTCCAAGAAAACATCCTAAGATGCATTCAGTATTGGGAATACAGCTGTATACCTAATACAGCTTAGCTCTGTATATAATTTGGGGTACATGCCCTCCACCTAACATTTATGACTGATAGAGAATTTGAATAAACAGCTTTGCTTTAGGAGACAAAGGGAGGGAATGCAAAGATTCTACTCCTCACATTTCTGGATACTCTTGCCTTCTTTTAACATTAGGCTATAGCAGTGATGGCTAACCTTTTAGACACCGAGTGCCCGAACATGTTGCAACTAATGCGTCACGGCTCATTGTGTCATCGCCCGGCGCCACTACTCTCTTTCTGAGCATGCCCATGGCCCCGTGATGTCATCGCCTGGCGCCGCTACTCCTTCATGAGCATTCTCAGCTCTGGGGTGACTTGGCTCGCGTGCCAGCAGAGAGGGCTCTGCGCACCCACTGTGGCACGCATGGCATAGGTTCGCCATCACTGGGCTATAGCATTGGGAGAGACGTGCCATATCCTGCAAATTAATAGCCTTCATTTCATTGTTTGAGCTTTTGGTAACCCAACCCTACTGTGACGAGAGTTTTCCAAACAACTTCACAAGGCAACAATTCCAGTCTGGTAACCCACATGTTGCCTTTCCCGCAATGGAAGCTGTGTAATCATTCAGAGACAGGAGGTTGTTGCTTCCTCAGTCGGATACTGAATTTCGAGCGACGGACACACTCAGGCATTCAGGAGTTTTTAGCAAAACTACATGCCTGGTTTGGGAGGCTGTATTCCATCAACTACAAAAAAGAAGAGATGAAGGAAAGAATTAGCAATCACCATCTTTTTTGTTTCAGATGCATTTTCTACGGCTAATATTTATCTTTGCTTTGCCCCAGTCTTAGAAAATCATTTTCTTGCTCATCTTGCTTTAATTTTCCTTCTCCCACAAGCAAGGAGAATGGACTGAGTGGGTCAAGTTGCTCCTTTTAATTTTGTATAATTTCTATTACAAAGAGGGTCCAAATTACATTAAGCATGTTTGGATCTTTACCCCTCTGCTGTGTCTTTCTCTCTCCCATTTCATAGGTCTGTGAAGCATTGCAAAAGTGCGAATGCGTGTATGCAGTGGTGACATTCAGAATCCAGCAGGTTCTGAGAATCGTTTTTCAGAAGAAAACGCTAGCAAGAGGGTCTTTTATTTATTTTAGTAGCCAAAGCTCAGCACCGCTGCAGTTTGTTGTGGAGCAGCCCCATCCCAATCCTCAAGCTAACTATTCTGACTTCTGAAGAGGCTGGAAGAATGACTGATTTGTTTCAGTTGAAAATACTTTGTATAGTTAATAAGCCCTTCCTTATTCAGTCACCATTTTTTCTCTCTTTCCAGATAATTATTTCTTTTTAAATCTTCTATTTAATCAGATAGCATTCTTTTTTGCAGTAGGAATTTTAAAACTCACCCAGGTGGCTATTTGTTGATGTCGTGCCTCTTTTGCAGTTTGACTTTCAAACCGCTTCATTTTTGCTTCTCGGCTCGTCTGCGGTGTAGATCTTCTGAAGGGTTCCTTCTCAGTCTCAGGGCGGTTGCCACCTTCCCTGAGACCGCAGAACATCCCCTCTTCTTCGTTGCCTCTCCGGGGCAACATAGGGCTCGGAGACTGGTTCAGAACTGTCCCGGTCTACGGGCTGTCAAACAGTTCGGCTCGGGAGATCCCTGAGCCTCCTTCTTCCTCGCCGCGCCGTCTGCCGTCTTTTCATTCAGAAAAGAACTTTAATAGTCTAAAAAAGGTCTGGATTGTGAGCTGTGAAAACCTAGCCATAGTCTTAGTGCAGCAGTTTTCAACTTGGACAACTTAAGGATGTGTGGACTTCAACTTCCAGAATTCTGAGAGTTCAAGTCCACACATCTTCAAGCTGTAAAGGTTGCAAAACACTGTCTTTATGTACAACACAATATTCTAAATGAGCTTCTTTATCAGAGCAATTCAACATCTGAGTTTTGTTAATTAAGGCTAAAGACTTAACAGGCTCTATGAACCCAGCCTAATAATAACAAAGGGGGAAGAAAAGGTGACTCTGACTTAATTGCTGATAGGTTTGACTTTTTCAAAGCTCTATCCTTCAAAGCTTACAACCGTTTTGTTTAGTGCTTGTCCAAAGTTGCAACCACATTGAAAAAAATAATGACTTATTGGCTGTTTTTTTTCACACTTACAACCATGCCAGCATCTACATGGTCACCTGGTCAAAATTCAAATGCTTGACAACGGACTCCAATTTATGACGATTGCAGTGTCCTGGGATCGTGGGATCCCCTTTTGCGACCTTCCGACAAGGCAAGTCAATGGGGAAGCCAGGTTCCCCTTAAGAAACTGTGTCACTAACTGAACAACTGCAGTGATTCACGTAACAATTGTGCCAAGAAAGGTCATAAAGTGAGGCAAAATCCACTTAACAAACATATCACTTAATAACAAAACTTTTGGGCTCTGATTGCCTGCACAAAACAGGAGTTGCCTTCAGAAATGAACATCTCACTGGCTCATTCCTTACTCGATTCTTGCTCTGGCTTAAATAAGAAAAGAAAACTGATTAATTTTGGGTCAGTTTTCCCTCAAGCCTTGCCCTCAGTCCAAAGAGATGCCTTCTACTAGCTCTTGCAAGCATGATGAGAAAGCTTCCGCAAGCTCAAAACATGGTCTTTTACTCCAGGAAAAATGGGACGTACCTCCATGCTGGGATACTTTACAGATTTCTTTGCAATTATCAAGAAGTTTAAGCTTGTTTGTTTCCTTGCTATGCTTGCTCCCACATACAAACAGCCTCCTTACAGCCTCCCTTGTTCTCCTACCAGCCATTCCTAGTCCCCTGTCTCTCTGCCTTTTCCCTGCTTTGGGTCGTTTTCATAAGGCTGATTTTTTTTAAAAAAAGCGAATAACTGAAAGAAAAGCAAATAAAAATCTCCAAACGGTTCATACTTTGCCGAGTTCAACAGCTTAAGAGGAAATGGACATGGAGGGTAATGTTTAATGACTGGAGACATGGAGATGTGCTTGCCACCGCACACAACTAGCCGGGCGTTGGCCCACAAAGGAATGAAGTGCAGAAGGTAGATGACCTTTGCCCCTTGTCATCCCCCTCCTCCTTTTTCGTGCCAACCGAGAAAGCTGCTTTTGATCGGTGGGTGGAGGCATTCCTGGTGGGCTCAGGGTGGATAGAGGAGGTTACCATGGGCCCTGAGGCAAGCATCAGAGGTGGGTAAGTCTTAGGCCTGGTTGCCATGGGTCTCACAAAGGCTTTTGAAATCTGACAAGCTTTGGTCTTGATGGGGCAGATTCATCAATGCATTCTATACTACTGAGACCACAAATTATTTTCCAATTGTTCTTATCTCCAGGCTGGGATAAAACATTTTACTTCCTCAGCTAAAGGACGGAAAAAAGACTCCCCCTTTCTCAGTTGCATTTATAAGCCAATTGGATTGTCTATTCCTGTGACGGGGAACCTGTGGCATATGTGCCACAGCTGGCACGCACAGCCCTCTCTGTTGGCACGCGAGCCAAGTTTCCCCAGCAGCGCCTCAGTGCTGAGCATGCTCAGAAGAGAGGAGTGGCGCAGGGCGATGATGTCATGAGCCGCGACGAATTAACTGCGACTCATCCGGGCACTCGGTGCCTAAAAGGTTAGCCATCACTGATCTACTCAAAGTGACAGTGTTTAAGAGCTGTGGTGACACAGTGGTCAGAGTGCAGTACTGCATTCTACTTCTGTTAACAGTCGGCTGCCAGTAAGGTCAGCAGTTCGATTCTCACTGGCTCAAGGTTGACTCAGCCTTCCATCCTTCCGAG
The DNA here is from genome assembly GCA_032468095.1 of Pareas carinatus. NCBI lineage: Eukaryota > Metazoa > Chordata > Lepidosauria > Squamata > Pareidae > Pareas > Pareas carinatus. The sequence goes on along the minus strand of JANHFO010003123.1, from coordinate 121,001 downwards.
GTCGGTCAAAGGAGGACCCAGATTGTTGGGGGCCATAGGCTCTGTGTAAACCGCTTAGAGAGGGCTGTGAAGCCCTGTGAAGCAGTATATAAGTCTCACTGCTATTGCTACTGCTATAGTTGAAGTCCAAACCTCTTAGAGAGATCAAGGTTGAGAAACACTGCTCTAAAACTTGGCTGTTGAAGTGTTGACCTCATTTGCTTTCGGTTGCTAAGGTTCTCCCAACTGTCTTCCATGGATAGTTCCTAGACCAGGGGTCTCCAACCATGGCAACTTTAAGACGTGTCAACTTCAACTCCCAGACTTCCCCAACCAACATGGCTAGCTGAGGAATTCTGGGAGTTGATGCCCACAAGTCTTAAAATTGCCAAGGTTGGAGACCCCTGTCCTAGACAATTTTCAGATGCTAGGGCCTGTCATCAGGGAAATTCTGGGAGTCGAAGTCCACAACTCTGGAGTTTGCCCTAATTGGGAAACACTGCTTCAACTCCTCCGAATCCAAGGCCCTGGATGGATAGCCCCCTCTTGAAAAAGCCCACTTCCCTGCTGCTGTTGATTAGGCCTACTAGAAGCAGATCATTAGAAGGGAAATTAGCAAGCGGAGAGCGAGGCAGACTCTTGGAGTTTCAACAGCTTCATCCCTAATCAAGTGTTTTCATATGCTGGGCTCTCATAAATCATTCTGAATTCCATTTCATCTACAAAAATAACCAACAAATCCTGTATGAAATTTTTATTCATTTAGGCAAGGAGAGAGAGAGAGAGAGAGAGGGAGAAAAAAAAGAATATTCCGAGCTGTTTGTTAAGAGAGACCCGTCACCACCTGACAATGCTGTCTCTTTACATTGTTCCACCGAGGGTTTTAATTGCATCCATTTATTAACGCCCTGCCCTGCGAGATGTACAGAGTGGGACTCATCAAGTGGGTGTCGTTGGCATTCATCACAAGGGGACACCACGACGCCATGCTTGGGTTTTTTGAAAGGAAAAAAACAAAGAGAGGGAAGGAAGGAAGGAAAAATGTCAGGAAGGACCCCTAGAATGTACAGGAAGTTCTCGACTTATGACTGTAGTTGAGTTTGGAATTGACGACGTAAGTTGTGGCGGTCACATTAGGTGGGTCATCATTGCAACCATGCCTGATTTTTTGACTTCCTCCCCCCACAATGATTGTTAAATCAGCTAATCGTGTGTCTATTCCGCAGAATGTTTAATCAGATTAGAGCAGGAAGGGATCTTGGAGGTCTTCTAGTCCAACCCCCCTCCCCCATTCGAGCAGGAGAAGCTATGCCACTTCAGACAAGTAGCTGTCCAGTCTCCTTTTAGAAATCTACAGGGATGGAGCATCCACCATTTCTGAAGGCAAGACGTTCTACCAGTTAATCGTCTGTTTCAAATTCTTCCCTCCGGACGCCGCTAACAGGGCATTGCAAACCAAAACAACTAAACACAAGGATAGTTTTTCATTCCCCATGTCATCAACCTGCTAAATAACTAATTTACACCACACTGTTAATGAGGAAGGTGTTTTGTGACATGATGGTTGCACTTTTGAACATGATGACATGATGAATGTACTTTATGATTGTGATCGTATTCATGATTAAGATCACAGCTTGTCAATTGCAGCTTACATGTCCATGACAAGATGAATGTACTTTACAATTATGAATGCATCGTATGCCTATGTACTTTGTGGTTTTGAATGCATCTTAGCATTGTAATCATAGTCTGTTTATTGTATGTAGGGAGCTATAGAGCATGTACACCGGAGATAAATTCCTTGTGTGTCCAGACACATTTGACAAAATAAATTCTGATTCTGATTCTATAAGGAAGTTTCTACTGATTAATTTAATAGAGTAACACAATAACAGAGTTGGAAGGGATCTTGCAGGTCATACTAAGGATTTATAAATCCACATACTTCATGTTTGTTTAGTGTTGGCCTCATGAAGCAAACATCATAGTCATTAAGTAGAACTGTGGTCTTTCTGCTTGTCAGAGAGAAAGAACCACTTAATTTTCCTATTAATTATGAACAAGATTTTCTGTGATCCTCTGTATAGTTAAGACTCAATACTAAGACATTAGATCTCCTCCTCCTCCTTCTTCTTCTACTTTTTCTTCTTTTTCTTTTTTTTGTCTCTTCCTCCTCCTCCTCCT
>JANHFO010003123.1:62622-73815 GCA_032468095.1 Pareas carinatus | reverse complement strand
AGAATTTCCCAGCCAGTCGGCTGGGGAATTCTGGGAGTTGAAGTCCACCCGCCTTAAAGTTGTCGGGATTGGGAAACCCTGGTCTACATTATCGAAATGCAATATTTAGTCCTCTTTACAGAATTTTAAAATCCTTGGTTTATAGTGGATTTATTTTAGATCTTTTGTGTAAAATGAGTGGATGATTTCTGGTGTTTAGCTCTTTGCACCAAAGCTCCAGTTAACAGTAGTGTCATAAGCTTTTGAAAGTGGTAAAAATATACTTCTTACATTTAGAAAAATATATTATCATTTGAAAACCTTCAACTGCATAAAAAAGTGACTCAACGTATTTCAGATTTAGATTTATGATACATCTGCATGGACTCTCAATTTTGCTTTGAAGACAGAACCACTATTTAAGTTCATGTCTTCATGACATGAGGGGGATGATGGGAAATTGAGTTTTACGGAAATAGGACCTGACCTGGAGGGGCGCATCTTGAGGAACCCGGACACAGTTCAGGGGGCGGTAGTTCCACTTGGGAGGGCTTATGCAATTGATGTTGTCAGTGCAAGGGGTAACTATGGTACGAGCAGGTGGCCGTATTCAGTGAGGGGCGTGCCCCCCCCTGCTATTTGCAAGTGGTGACACTCGCCCGGTTGGTATGGAACCTCAGGAGCCTGGCCTACAGCTGATGTTGTGGAATGCCAGGTCTGTAGTCAATAAAGCAGATCTGCTTCCCCCTCATTGCTGAGTTGGTTGTTGAGGGGGGAGCAGATCTGGTGGGAATTACGGAGACCTGGTTGGGCCACGAGGGCACTGTCCCCCTTGTGGAAATCTGCCCACCAGGTTTCCGTGCTTTTCATCAGCCACGGGCTGAGGGAAGGGGCGGGGGGGTGGCGGTGCTCGTTAAGGAAGGTCTTTTGCCATAGGAGACCACTGTGTCTCAGATTCCCAGCTGTGAATCCCTCTATATGAGATGGGGCCCTGGTGGACAGATGGGATTGCTGATTGCATACCAGGCTACCTGCTACGCGACGGCAGCTCTGCCCGAGCTACTCAATGTTCTCGCCGAGGTGGCAGTTGAGACTACCAGACTGATAATAATGGGAAATTTGAACCTGCCATCTGTGGGCGATGTAGTTCTAGAACCCTTGTCATGGTCAGACCATTCGCTCTTCTGGTTTGACCTTCTGACCACCACACCCAGCCACAGGGAGGCGGAGTCAACTAAATGGTTCCACCCCAGGTGCCTGATGGACCCGGAGCGGTTCCAGATGGAGCTTGGGCCATTTCCTGAGTCTCTGTCCCATGGCTCAACCGAGGAGGTGGTGGCCACCTGGAATAGGGTGGCCGGTGGCACCTTGGATCGGGTCGTGCCTTTGCAGCCTCTGATCTGGCGCTGAATTAACATGGCTCCCTGCTTTGCCGAAGAGCTGAGGGAGATGAAGTGCCGGAAAAGATGCCTAGAGAGTAAGTGGAGGGCCAGCTGCTCTGATTCTGATCGCACCCTGGTTAGATGATACATCAAGAACTACCTGGGGGCGATCAGGGAGGCGAAGAGTCACTACTTCACCTTCCATATTGCGTCGGCAGATAGTCGCCCAGCATCCCACTTTACGGTGACCCGCTCCCTTTTATACCTGGGGACATGGGAAGATCCTTTGGAGGGCTCTGCTGAGGATTTTGCGACTTATCTGCATGACAAGATCATTCAGATGCAGAGAGGCTTGGACTCTGCTTGGCAGGATCCAGGTGAGATGTCAGGCGCAGGTCTTGTGAATGTTACCTGGGGAGAGTTTGATCCTGTGACTCCCGAGGATATGGACAGGTTGCTGGGATGGCTAAATGCCGCCACATGTTTATTGGACCTGTGTCCCTCCTGGTTGGTACTGGCCTCCTGGGAGGTTACATGAGGCTGGTTCCAGGGAGTTGTTGAGACCTCCTTGAGTAAGGGGTCCTTGCCAGCAGCCCTGAAAGAGATTGTGGTGAGACCCCTCCTTAAGAAGCCTTCCTTGGATCCGGCTTCAGAACGGGGTTCATCACGAAAACGGCATTGGTCGCATTGGTGGATGATCTCTGGAGGACCTGGGATAGGGGTTGTTCCTCTATCCTGGTCCTGTTAGACCTGTCAGCAGCTTTTCATACCATCGACCATGGTATCATGCTGCACCGGTTGGAGGGGTTGGGAGTGGGGGCACAGTCTTGCAGTGGTTCTCCTCCTGTCTCTCCGATCGGATGCAGATGGTGTTGACAGGAGGGCGGAGGTTGACCCCGGGGTGCCTGCTATGTGGGGTGCCGCAGGGGTTGGTCCTCTCTCCCCTCCTGTTCAACATTTATATGAAGCCTCTGGGTGAGATCATCCGTGGCTTTGGGGTGGAGTTCCATCGATACGCTGATGATATGCAGCTGTATGTCACCACTCCAGGCCATCCCAACGATGCCGTAGAAGTGATGACCCAGTGGAAGTGATGACCCAGTGTCTTGAGGCCGTGTGGGTCTGGATGGGGAGGAACAGGCTTGGCTCAACCCCTCCAAGACTGAGTGGCTGTGGTTTCCGATGTCCCAATATAGCCAGTTGATTCCATCTCTGGTCATCGGGGGTGATTCCTTGCTCCTGGTGAAAAGAGTTCACAATTTGGGTGTCCTCCTGGACTCACGGCTGTCGTTAGATGATTAGATGATGGCCGTGGCCAGGGGGGCCTTCCATCAATTTCGCTTGAAGTGCCAGTTGCGTCCCTTTCTAGATCAGGACTCCTTACGCATAGTCGCTTAAGCGCTTGTCACTTCTCACCTGGATTACTGCAATGCTTTCTACATGGGGCTTCCCTTGAACCATACCCAGAGACTGCAGTTAGTTCAGAATGCGGCCATGCTGGGGATTATGGGGGTCACCGGGTGTTCTCATGTGACTCCCCTCCTGCGTGAGCTGCACTGGCTGCCTGTGGTCTTCTGGGTGCACTTCAAGATATTAGTGACCATCTTTAAAGTGCTCCATGCCTTAGGGCCAGGGTATCTGCAGGAGCACCTATTACCAAATAATATCTCCCACTGACTAGTTCACTCTCACAGAGAGGGCCTTATCAGGGTACCATCAGCCAGACAATGCTGGCTGGTGAACCTCAGGGTCAGAGCCTTCTCTGTGGCAGCCCCGACCTTGTGGAGCGAACTTTCCCCGGAGATACGTATCATCTCTGATCTCCGGGTCTTTCGATGCGCCCTTAAGACCCACCTCTTTATTCAGGCCGGCCTATCCTGATTTCCTATATGTCCACCCAGAGTGGGGTTTTTAAAAGTAATAGGGTTTTATTTGGATCTAAGTATTTTAATTTCAGCCCCTAATTTAATTAGTTTTAATTAATTTTTAAAAATTTGTTTATATTTATGTATGCTTTTAATGGCTGTACATCGCCCTGAGTCCTTCGGAAGCAGGGTGGTATATAAATCTAATAAAATGTAAAATGAAATGAAACACAACCTTCCTTTCATCTACTGTCTATGATGGGGTGTCAAACTCAATTTCATTGATGGCTGCCCTCCCATGAGTGCCGACCCCCCACACGAGTGTCCTCCGAGTGCTACCACATGTCCATGAACACTGACACCATCCCCAGTGAGCGCCACCCCTGTGAGCACCACTGCTCCCCTCATGAGTGCCGCCCCCTCACAAGCACTGCCATCATCCCACGTGAGCACCACCCCTGTGAGTACCACTGCTGCCCCCTGCATGAGTACCGCTCCCTCGCAAGCACTGCCACCATCTCCTGTGAGCACCTCCGCCCCTAATTTGCCGAATTTGAGAATGTTCTTACCTGGTATTAAAGTGTGTTATGGTGTTACTTTAATTACACCAATTCCTATTTTTCTTAGTTCAGCAGAATGACGAATTATGTGCATAGTCTGTTCCTAAAAGCTATAGCTCCCTATTAAGTCTTACTCCCTATTCCATAATTCAACTCTATCTACACATGTTTTGACTTCTTAAATCTCCATTTAGTTTAACACTTAATATTTTATACTTGCTTTTATGACATTGTAAGTCACCTAGAATCACTTGACAGTGACATGAGCAGCATATAAATTTAATAGATAGATGTTAGATATAGCTAGATGATAGATATTCTTAAGTTAATATAGACTGGATAAGGTAGAAGAGAACAGTAGAACAATATTCTTTAAAAAATGGTTTTGTTTTTAAAAATAATTTTTAAAACACCTCCATACATGTACAAAAATACTTTACTATGAAAATATTCCAAATTTTACATGAAAATGTCATTAGATGTTGGATATAAGCTTGTAAAACTGTAAGGTATATAGAAGTTTATAGAAAGAAGAAAATAAAACACATTATTGAGTATCAATATAGTTTTGCCCTTATGGATTTTCATTAATCTTTTCCTTTCTGTTTCTCACATATGCTTTATTACGTCATTCAGATTTTATTAGAACATCCTTCCATTGCCATCTGTTTCTAAACAGGAAATATGTACTGAATCAAAAACACAGGCAGATGTAAAAAGTTCATCAATAATTATTCACTGCAGTTTTTCAAGGGGCCAAATGAATGGAAGATCACAAATTTTTTTACAAAGTTCAGGTTTACATATGCAAGAATCTACAACCACTGCACAAAATATTCTTCTTGGCAGCTTTTAACGATCGAAGCTCTTTCTCTTCTATCCAACAGGTACTAAGATTGTTTTCATTAAAGCCTTTATCATTTGCCATGATTCTGCTGGAAAGACTCAAGAAACAGCCAAGAAGTATTATGTGCCTTGTGTTTGTGCCCAGATTTTAATGCAGGGCTTTAAGAATTTTCACTGGGGGGGAAATGAAATCAGGATCATACTTTTATCTGAATTTTTTTCTATTTTTTGTCTCTTATAATTTATTCCATGTGTGTGGTTCATTAAATCAATTACCATTTTTTCTTGTGAATTTTATGATGTCTAGTTAGCAGAAGACTCTAAAGAGAGTTTGAAAGACAATTATCTATAAATATGGAGGCGTATGATTTATTTATTTATTCAACTTGTAGAGTCTCCCATCTCTGTGGCTATGGGTTTCTCAAAACAATAAAAGTAGCAGCAAAAACAACTCAACAAAAGCAAAATAGAAATATACTAAAGCATGTTAAAACACACAAAATAAACATAGTTAGTGGCAAATCCACTCAATGTATCGTGTTGAATAGAACCTTTGTAGATGGAATGAGACAACTCACCTTTGTCACCTCACTGTGGCTACCTCTCTGTGGCTGTGTCACTATGGCCATTTTGCCACTGCCACCTCACTATAGCACACTTCGCTCCAGTCACTTTACTGCAGAGACAACTCAACGTGACTGTTAGATTAGGAATAACGACTCGGAGGCGCAGCTAACTCGGAACTCTTTATTTTTACCAAGACAGGAACAACCGGCAGGGAGAAGCCCTGCCGCTCAGATTTATAACTGGCGCACCAAGCGCGCTTTAGCCAATCACCTTTGAGGTGTTTGAATTTACTTAGCCCGCTCAAATGATTTGGCTGGGGGGGAGGAAGTTAACTGATCTGGCTCCTGGCTGTCTGGGAGCCAGGATCTAACAGTAACCCTGGGCCTTCTGCTCTGGTTTCCAAAGCCAGCTCAGTTTAAAAGCGGCAAAAGTTTCCAGCAGCCCACACTCCTTCTCTGAAGGTTACCTGACCTCGCTTTCCAGCGCTCACCTCCCACAAAAGTCAGGCTAAGCAAGAGTCATTATTCTGCATACGTGTGCACACACTCACACACACACACACACACACGACATACACCATTCTGAGCTTGGGGACTTTTATCTGCATCCAAGCTGACAATTGTGCCTGGGCTTGGAGAAAAGGAGAGGGGCAAGTAATATGTGTATACCTTGGTGTATTTTCAAATAATGCATCATCATGGCTGAAGCAATACATTTCAGTCAGTCTCCCTGGGTGCTTAAGATAACATCTGCATGACTATATGGTTACTGCTCAGCTTCTGAAGGATATTCTCAGAAGGAAAATAAGCTATACAGTTGACCTTCACTGAAGTCCTCGGATGACACAAGGCTTCATGGAAATTTGTAAAGCAGGGAACATGTAACTTCAGGCAGTCCCTGAGTCAGTAGCCTTCTTTCCTAACTGAAACACAAGAAACACAATACTGATGGAGCCACAGTAAAGGCTGTTTGCCTTTTATAAGAGTCCTGGTGGGTCAGTGATTAGGATGCAGTATTGAAGGCTAATTCTGTTGACTGATAGCAGTTTGATTCTCACTAGGTCAAGCTTGACTTAGCCTTCCATCTTTCTGAGGTGGGCAATATGAGGAACCAGATTGTTAGGGACAATATGCTGACTCTGTAATCTGCTTAGTGTAGAGAGGGCTGTAAAGCACTATGAAGCAATATATGTCTAAGTGCTATTGCTATTACTATAAACCAGTTTTCCAGCTTATGCAGCCTGTAATTATGAAGATAACTACAGTCACTATTTTTTTAATGTGTGGTTTAAAGAGGCTTGCATTAACCAAATAGGATTTATTCAGAGGACAGCAAGGTGACTCGAACACAAACAGAAGATGTTATCAGAAGCTGCTTTGCAAGCTTGCAAGCTTCCTTTTGTATTTATTGACAGGTCACAGCTGTGACCAGTCAGGAGCCGAGATTTTCCCGCTTCTTCCCAGACCCTGGGCAGAATTGATACTTTGCAAGATAGACTCATTCTTTGCAAGCAGTTCTTGCTGTGCAAGATGCAAGCCAATACAGCCCCGGGCTGTTGCTGCTTCAGCGCTAGGCCTTGCAGGTGTAGGAAATGAGCAGGCAGACCCCAAGGAGGTGGGGGGTCTCATATGACATCCGTCTTGATTCCCCTTGTGCCCACAAGAGATCCAAGTCCAGCCCACCTTGAATTCTATTGACTCTTTATCAACTGCCTATTTGCTTTGACCGTTATCATGTTTCCCTGAAAAATAAGACTAGGCCTGGTATTAATTTTTGCTCCAAAAGATGCATTAGGGCTTATTTTCCAATTAAGTCTTATTTTTGAGGAAATACGGCAATAAATGCGTCCGTCTGGCTGATGATCTTAACTGGGGCTTATCTTGGAGGTAGGGCTTCTATTACGAGCATCCTGAAAAATCATGTCAGGGCTTATTTTCCAGTTAGGACTTATTTTCAGGGAAACAGTAATAGTTCAGATTCTCGTAGATAGCGTAAGTTTGCAATAAACCTTTATATTCATTGGAACTGCCTGGACTTCCTGATTTCCCTGTGCTTGACAATGGGCGGTTAAGAAACATGAAATACAAGCAAATAAATAGGAGGAGAAAGAAATATTAGATACGTTTGCTGCCTTCGGCTACCTATGCCGTAGTAAAGGTGGGATTAATTAAATCTTATTGATAAAGAACAACCCCACCCCCCCGCTAGAATGACAAAGGTGCATTTGCAGGATGGGGTCAAAAAAAGTCAAGATGAGAACCGTAACTGTGTGATTGAAGCCCTGCTCCGTTTTACAGGGGACGCCTATGCCTTGGACATAAAGAAGAAGATGACTTTGGTCAGCTAGGCAAGTCCGCCATCTTGACTTCATTGACACTTCCCTTTCTTTGGTCCCTCCTGGCCAGGAAGATCCGAATATCGGGATCTGACTCACCTTTGCAGGCTCTGTGGCTGGTGATGGGGTGGCTGAAGTCGCGCTTAAAGCCTGGTGAGCAATACTGACAGTGGCGCCCGGCCGTGTGGTGGCGGCAGTTCAAGCAGATCCCCCCACTCTGGCGCCCGGAAAGTTCGAAAAGCTCCATGCTGAAGCGGCAGCGGTGAGAGTGGCGGTGGCAGTTGCAGGCTGAGGGTACAGAAAGGGGCTTCATAAGTTCAGGCAGCTTTTTCCATCTATGCCCGAAACCTCTTTCCACCCCACCTCTGGGTCATCACTAGCCCTCTAAGCTGGGGGAGGCGGGGGAGAAGATAGGTCATGAAATGTGTGATGGTGATTGCTACAGCGTGATCAAACCCAGGGTTGTTTTTTTTTAACGTGCATTGTACAGCTATATAAGTTAACCTTATCCTTTGTGACTTTGCAGAAATTCCTTATAATAATGTGGTTTCCCCCGCACCCCACAACAGCTCTGGGGATCCCCTGGGGAGAGAAATAACCTGTGCTGGTTGTATCATGAATAACTTTCTGATTCTAACTCTCTCACGGTTTTGTTTTCATTCATGTATAATGAATATAAGTCCATGACTTATAACCATTCGTTTAGGGGCGATTCAAAGTGACGACGATACTGAAAAAAGGGACTTGTGACGGTCACTTATGCCCTTGCATCTATCACAGCGTCCTGTCAATCATGTGATCAAAATTCACACACTCGGCAACCAGCATGTATTTGCAACGTTTGCAACATCCTGGAGTCAGACGATCACTACATGCAACCTTCCCAATTGACTTCTGACAGGCCAGGTTATGGAGGGAGCCTGGATTTGCTTCTCTCCATAACATAGCTATTGCCTGATTCCCTTAATAACTGCGTACAGTGATTAGGTTAATAACTGCAGCAAAAAAACCAGTTGTAAAATTGAGTCCAACTCACTGGACAACCACTTTGCTTAGGAACAAAAATTCTGGTCCCAATTGTGGTTGCTGGTCAAAGACTACTCGTATTGGTGACACGGGGAGGAAGCCAATTTAATAAATGCATAAATAAAGAATTGTTTTAATTGTTGGTTTTATTGTATGCTGCCCAAAGCCACTTTGTGTTAGATGGGTAGCTGTATAAATTTGATAAATAAAAACAATAATAAAGAAACAAAAAAGGCCAAGCTTCTATCATATCACAGCCACTCTCTGACTTTTAAAAGAACTTTTCGTTGTGTACAACCCTCCAATGTTAGGAATTTTTTGTCTCCACAAAAAACAATGAAATGCTTTAGATCAGAGGTATCACTCAATTTCATTGAAGGCTGTTGCTGCCACCACAGACCACCCCTCCTGCAGACCCAGAAGCCCCCCTGTGATGCCCCCTGGAATGCCCCTGCCCCCTGCGGACATCCTCACCCCCCCACAGACACCCCTGCCACCTCAAGGTTGGCCTTGCGGATGCCAGACCCAAGGAGGCCACAGGCTGGATGTGGCCGGTGAGCCTTGAGGTTGACACTCCTGCTTTATATGATTAGCAATTCACTGCTCATTTAGTACCAAGAAACCCTGGGTGACCCTGGGTGGCATCAAGGGAATTCCCAAATAAATTGAAAAGTGGATTGCAGTGTTGTCGTTTTTTTAAAAAAGGGCCCAAAACCTTCCACATCGCATAAAATTTCAGTGTTTTCACATGAGATCTTATCTTTACCCAACTAAAGATGCTAGGTTTTATGAGGATTTGGTGAAATTGCTGATCTCATGAAATTTTGGATTTAAAAAAAAAAGAAATTGGGGAGAGTCCAGCAATGATCCTAAAAATACCTGAAAAGATTGCTGACAGGGACTCTAGAAAAGGATGTGTTAAGATTTTAAGTGAGTTGCCACACAGGTTTGGTTGAACTAAACCCAACTAAACCTCCGGGGATCTCTTAAAATGCAGAGATTTCATGAGACGTTGGAAATTCTTTAAAAAATATATATATTTCTGGCAATCTGAAAAGAGAGCTGGCCCCTGTCCTAAACAAATGAACAGCAGGGTAGATGTTTCCCGCCCCCCAGAATAAGCTTTGAAAAAGTGCCCGTGGCAAATCTTTCCACCGCTGCTTCAGTCTGGGAAGGACCACGTGCAAATGGGGCTTTATTTCTGCCGAATTCCCAACAGCAGCTCCCAGCTCTGCACACACAAATTGTTCAGTCACAGGTGTTCTATCTTCCCCACAGTCTCACCCACACACTCATGAGGATCTTTGGGGGTTGCCCGTTGCCAGGGCCTATCCCAGTAGAAGGCTTTGCAGGTGTCACATTCAGGGCCGGCTGTGTTGTGCCGACAATCACATTGAGGGACCCCGCCATCTTTCCCAGCTGCGCACCGCCAGGCATGTCCATTGCATTTACATCTGCCTCCAACCTGCAGCTCTGCTACTCCGAAAGAGGCCTCTTTCCTGCGCAAACCCAGAGTCTGGGCTGGGTGGATGCGGTCAAAGGACAGGCGGAGGTCAGTAGCGGTCACCCAGTCCTGGAGGATGGGACTATACTCGAACCTCTGGGCCGAAGGACGGCCTGCAAGAGGCATGAAGGCCACCAGCCCTCCTGCGAGGGGCCTGAGTGCGGTTTGAGCCTCGACGCAAACTGCTTCATGCTCCATGCTTTTCACGATGGTGGTGGTTGGCGGCAGATGGTAACGCCGCCGGCAGCGACTGGAAAAGAACTGAAAAGGCATCCAGCTGCGTCCGTAGTCCATGGACTTGTAGATGGCCAAAGATTCTGGCCGTGGGGAGCAGAACCGCAGAGCCACGTAAAGGATTTCCATTCGCCGTCCTAAAGCCAAAGTAAGCGTGGCATTGGCCGTCGGCTGAGACCACCAACATGTCGCATCCCCGTCACTGTCTGTGAGATGCTCTGACCGCTGGGTATGTTCTCGGCAACCTTGGCAGAATTTGGAGGCTGGATCGGTCGAATCCCTAAAGGTGCAGAATCGTCCAGGGGGACTGCTGCACGTACTGGAGACTTCCACCAGACGGCCCGACGCCAGTTCGGACAGCTCAGGCTGGCAGTATTGTGGGCGCTGGTTGGCATTGTAGCAAGGATCATGAGGGTCAGGAGTTTGGCCCAGAAGGAATGGAAGGAAAACTGCAACACCCCATGAGAAGTGAAGCATCTCTGGGGAAAGGCGTCTGGCGTCAGCAGCTCATCACCTGGAAGATGAGATGGTAATAACTGATATGAAAAAAGAGGTTATGAACAAAAGATTCTGTTCTTCCCCGCCCCTTCTTCCTATCTTCTATCTACCTGTTTCCAAAAATCCCCCTTCTTTTTTTTTTTGATCCTGTTAAAATGCATATGGCAGGTGCAAAGGATCAGGAGCATATATTAAGCTGCAGTTTAAGATTTATTATTCAAGCTTATACAGTAGATAAGAATCTAGTCAACCAAACCTCAGTACTAAATTGGCACCAGATAAGGGTCAGCAGAATTTAAAAGGGTATGGACTGGGACCATTTCTACCCGCCGATACCTCCCACCGTCCAGTTCGCTCCCACAGAGCGGGCCTCCTCAGGGTGCCGTCAGCCAAACAA
>JANHFO010003122.1:1698-13180 GCA_032468095.1 Pareas carinatus | reverse complement strand
ACATCGAGTGGTAGAAAGATGAGATTCCTCCCATCCTTTCCTCTCTCTTATGTCTCTCCTGCATAGGGACAGGAGGAGAAAATACGGATGGGTGCAATAAGGATACGGTAGCCTGAATGGTCCCCATTCTATTGTCCTTTCTATCTCCCCTCCCTATGGCTGGAAGCAGGAATAACAAAGCACACTCACCTGCCTAAGGTATGAGGGAGGGATAAACAAATGGGCAAGCCACAATACAAAATCTAGTTGGGATACTTCTCAGTCGCAATCCCTCATCTGAATTTCAATCAGACCTACCCATGTTATGTTTGGATGCGTTGCGTAAACTAGGTCAGTAGGTTAGCACAATCGGTGAATGAATACGGAAGATGATTACACATCTGAGGTTTTCTTTTCTCCGGGCGTATAGATGGAGACAACCATGGCAGCAATCGTTTTTTTAATTCTGCCTAAGTCTGTGCAGGTGCCTCTGGGATCCTTCTTTATGACATGATCGATCATTCCCACAGTTGGATGTTCTAAATAATTTATCCTTATAAACAAAAGGCAACACCATAAACCTCTTCACTTTATGATCATGGGAATTAGTCGCCTTAATTCAAATCTTATATTGACCAATAGAAGTATACGGTAATCCTCGACTTACAACCACCGTTCAAAGTTACAATGGCCTTGAAAAAGGCGACTCAAGTATCAGGCCTCATGCTTATCCCCAGTGCATGTATTGATGGCACTTGCAGCATCTTGAGATCATGTGGTTGCCACTTTGAGATCTTCCCAGCTGATTTCCGACAAGCAAAGTCAATGGGGGGAAGCCAGATTCACATTATGGCTGCATGATTCACTGAGCAACTGCAGGGATGACTTAACATCTGTGGCAAAAAAAAGCTCATCAAGTCATCTGTGATTTACCTAACCATGATTTTGCTTAGCAATGGAAATTCTGGTGCCAATTGTGGTTGGAAGTTGGACACTTTGATTGTAATCACAGTTTGTTTATTGTATGTATGTAGGTAGGTATAAGCAGTGATGGCTAACCTTTTAGACACTGAGGGCCTGGATGAGTCGTGACTATTGAGTCGCGGCTCATGATGTCATCACCTGGTGCCGCTACTCTCTTTTTGAGCATGTGCATGGCCCTGTGATGTCATTGCCTGGCGCCGCTACTCCTTTCTGAGCATGGTCAGCTCTGGAGCAATGCTGGGGCAAGTTGGCTCCCGTGCCAACAGAAAGGGCTCTATGTGCCCACTGCGGCACACGTGTCATAGGTTCACCATCAGTGGCATAGAGCATATACACCGGAGACAAATTCATCGCATGTCCAGACACACTTGGCAAAATAAATTCTGATTCTGCCACCTGTAGTGTCCAAATCAAGGGAGGAATTTGGTCAAGATCACTTTGGGCTATTGTAGCCATTGTGGTCACACTCTAGAAAAGATTCAGAGAAATGGGAACAGAGTTAAGAAAAAAACAAGAAATAAGGCTTTTATAGCCAAGAACAGAGACTACATGAATTAGGTTTAGGCTGCAAGGTGAAAACACATATAACAATCCTAAACTGCAGGAAGAGACATTTTGACTGAATGCTAGAAGTTCTTAAAAGTAAGAAACAGCTCTTAGAGTGAACCAATTTTCAAGGAGATTGGTTTTGCTTTCACTAAATGCGCTCAAGCAGAGGCTAACATTTCTTAAAGGTCAATCCCTACCTTGGGCAGAGAGTCAAGTGTTTTGGATTTGGCTTGATCCAGGACGCCCTCAGTTTCCCGGTAAACAGAATAAGAGTTGGAAGGGACCTGGGAGGTGTTCTAGCCCAAGTATGGATCACAAAGTGCTTTCCAAACCTCACTTGAATACTAGTAGTCCTCAACGTACGACCACGATTGATTCCAAAATCGATTTGGCGAAGTGAGAAATCCGTTAAGGGAGTTTTGCCCCATGGTACGACGTTTCTTTCCATGTTTGCTAAGTGAATCACGGCAATTCTTAAATGAGTAACATGGCTGATAAGTGAATCTGGTTTCGCTCATTAATTTGGCTTGTAAGGAGGTCGCAAAAGGGGATCGGTCGTATGACCGCCACAACCTTCATAAATGTGAATCGGTCGCCAAGCATCCAGCTGTAAATCGCACGACCATGAGGATGCTGCTCTGGTCATCAGTGTGAAAAATGGTCATAAGTTCCTTTTTTTTGAGAACTTTGAACGGTCGCTATGTGAACTGTTGTAAGTTGAGGACTACCTGTACAGCAGGTCCTACTTCAGACAAAACAATCCTGGAATTATATTATACAACTGCCTTTTTTTTGCAAAATGGATGTGGTCTAAGTCTATAGTCACCTGTTACAATAAGCCCTTCAAAACCAGACATTCTATGTCTTACATGGACAAAATTCATGCAACATCCCTTCCCTTCCCCAACCGAGTTTTTGACTGCAGCCTTCTAAATCTTATAACTTCCTTCCTTCTGCTTCCTATTGACCGCTATGGATTCCTCCTCGAGAAAAGCAACAAGAAAGCTAATTTAACTGTGTTAATTTATTTGTCTTTGCATGGCCCATTGACCAACACCAATATACATCTCTTGTCAAAGAAAACAACTATGGAAGTTATTTGACTGGATATAGGAAGATGTCTGCTTTTATTCAGAGAAAGTCCAGTGAAAACAGCCTCTATCTTCATAAATGTATTATAAATGTGCAGGGAGTTCTTATCGCTCCTTTGACAGCCTTTCTGAAGTTTGAAAAAAAACAGAGGGCAGGAGGTCAGATGCTGGTTATCTTCTAGTGGTGATTGCACTATTGAATGGTGATTTTCTGGTTTCAGAAGGACACGTGCAATACAGTTTAAGCCTGGGATGCAGGAAACAGTCAGTAAGAAAAACCTAAAACTGCCGAAGTAGATATAAAGTGCACTAAACAGAAAATTTTAGGAGCAGTTTTATATGGACAGAGTGGGCCATTTTAAATCATGGTATGATTGAAATCTTGATATATTTTTAAGTTGAGACATGGTGGGAATAATGCTTGTGAGCAAAGGAACATCTCAGAAAAAAAACAGAAGAGATATTTTATTACTATTTCGGCTCACTTGACTAGGCTGCTTTCTCAAATCTTATCTTTTTATTCATGTAATATTATTTATATATATTTACAGAGTTCATATTTACCAAATGGACCATATTTACACAGCATTCAAAAGAGACAATAAAAATCTAGGAGGAAAATACAAAGACCAGACCATATCTTCTCCAGTTTTATGTCCACGAAAGCAATGGTTAATTCCAGACAAACAATTAGCAAGAAACAGTACTGTATTTATGGAGAAAGCCACACTCCTCCAAAACGGACAGGGCAAACTACTGTACATAAACAGGGAGCAAAATCTATTCAAACTGATGGTGTTACCTAGCTGGTAATAAAACATCTGCAAATAATCAAACCAATCCAGTACCAAAAACTCCACAATTCAACCCTATATTCTCTTCTACTGGAATATTCATTTTTATACACATATATACGCACATTCACAAAGCGCTTGATACACTTATTCAGGATGTTTATAAGAAGGAATGAAGGACAGTGATACATAAAAAGGACATCACTAAAAATATGTCAGGGCCATACCTCAGCATAGACCTTTTGAAGAAATGTGCGCACTTATTACTAATGCAGTTTTGGAACAGACGAGGAGCTACTCAGTGCAACTTCAAGCGAGAACACAGTTCTATTTGAAGGCGACGGAAATACAAAGGCTGAAGAAATGGACGAATCTGGAATCATAGGAAACTCTGGAGTGGAGTACATTAACAATGTTTGTCAAAGAGAATCCTCTGTTTATTGCTAACAGCTGTTTCAAGTCGCACACACATAAGACTCTATACAGCATCCGGTCAATGCTGGTTGGACACTGAAATCCATCTGACTACACATTAGGAGATTGTGGAACAGACCGTGAATTAGTGGCGTCAAAAAAGGAGTTAAGTCGATAAAACCAAAGCGACTAAATTGAAGAGCATAGGTGTTCCAGCAGGATTTGTCTGGAAGGACATACAGTCAGAATATTAAATCACTGATAAGGAAATTTAATATTTATAACTTATGGAAAAGAGACCTGGAGAAGCTATGGGAATGATAAGAAATATTGTGACAACCCAAGTCGAGAAAAAAATTCTCAGAAAAGAAAAATGTTCAAGTGGCATTTGGAATAATATATTATGGTAGCCACAGAACGATGGAGGTCTTCAGCAAGGATGGGAGATAATTGAAGTTTGCAAACTTTCAAAGTCAGCGAATGAAAGATAATAAACTCTCTTTCAGGATTCTGTAATCCTTTAATTTGGGGTAGAGTTAGGGCCGACTGGATGGAGCTGAGGATGCACTGGTCGAATGCCCTTTCCGACACCACATGGAGCTCACAAAGGATATTTTTTTGGGTGCCCTAGGACAGAAATATCTGCCAGCCACCTAGAATTGAACTCTCAACCTTCTAAGTGGGAGGCCAGCATCTTGACTACTAGGCCATCACGTTGCTAATTGAAAGACAATAAAAGGTACCTTAGTTAAGATGACAATGAAAAGAGGAAAGCCAGAAAGGTCAGAGACTCTACTTTCTTAGGGTCTTGCTAAAAAATAAAGTGGAGCAGCAGCTGATGACCTCCTTCTACCAGTCCACCATCGAAAGTGTCCTCACATATTGCATTATGGTGTGGTATGCTGGTTTGACAGCCGCGGATAGAAAGACTTTACAGAGGATGGTGAGCACAGCACAAAACATGGTGGGCTGTTCCCTGAGACCACTGGATGACATCACTGGGGCCCGCTGCCTTAGAAGAGTGAGGGAAATCCTCAGGGACGACTCACACCCTGGTCAGCCCATCTTTACTCTCCTACCATGGGGCAGGAGATACAGAAGTATAGGCAGCCGCACAAACGGGCTGAAGTTTTTATCCGTGGGCTGTCAG
Source organism: Pareas carinatus (assembly GCA_032468095.1). Taxonomy (NCBI): domain Eukaryota; kingdom Metazoa; phylum Chordata; class Lepidosauria; order Squamata; family Pareidae; genus Pareas; species Pareas carinatus. Next base: position 8,219 of record JANHFO010003122.1, on the reverse strand, counting down.
ACTCCCGAATGAAAAATAATATTATAACAATGTGATATCTGCATGTGTTGAGGGGGTACACGATGGGATGCTCAGCCAATCTCATTGTACACATGTTGTACTATGACAATAAAGGTTTAATTTCATAGTGACAAAAGGAAAATGAAACATAGGGCAGGAATTTATTTATATATGTTTTGCGTTTCTGAACTGCCCATGTCTCTCAAAGAGGAACTCTGATCAGTGTATAATAGAAATGTTAAAATATAAAAAATAGTATAGAAAATTAAAGTCTTAGAATTAAAATTATAAGAAAAGTCAAAGAGTAATCATGTTAGAAATCTAAGAGAAGCAAATGAAGTTAAAAGATGGAATAGCTGGACAAAATCCTTTAGAGAAGAAGAAGGCTTTGTAAACATCTTCAGAAATGGACATCACTGGAAAGTGAGTAGTATGAGATATTATACCAATATCAAACAGAAAAATACTCGGCATGAATGAAATGCTTCTTGAACTTCTAAAGTTGTATGAGAAGAGGCAGTTACGATGGCCACAGCTCTATGTCTGCAAATACTGAACAAGACTGTGTGATATAGGAATGGAGAAATTTGCCTTATGAGCAAGTAAGGAGATGTATCAGGGTTATCCAGGAAGTCAAGTTGGCGACTACAACAATATGATTGAAACTTTTTAAAAAATCTGCATATGATCATACAAGGAAAAAATAGAACCAGATGAATAAGCAGGTTGCAGCAAAAACAGGGACACGGAATCTTACTGCTAATGTAAGGTGGAAAATGGAAGGGGCAAGGAGATTTAAGAAGGAAGTTTATCTTTGCTTCATTGACTGCAAGAAGTTTGATTGTATAGATTATGTCAGAAAGCGAATTTATTGTTCCGAAGAGTCTTTACAATGAATCTATTACATGAATTGAATGTCAAGGACAAGAGTGGTTCAGAGCTGGACAAGGGAATGAAATAATAGAACAGAACAGGACAGGACAGAGTTGGAAGGGACCTTGGAGGTCTTCTAGACAAGTCCTTCCAAAGCAAGTTGGCGCATTCACAACTTTTGGAGGCAAGTTGCTCCACTGATTAATTGTTCTGTTTCCTCCTTATTTCTAAGTTGCTTCTCTCCCTGATTAGTTCCCATCCATCGCTTCTTATCCTGTCTTCATCTGCTTTGGAGAATCAGTTGACCCCCCCTCTTCCTTGTGGCAACCTCTGAGATATTGGAACACTGCCATCATGTCACCTCCTAGTCCTTCTTTTCATTAAACCAGATATGGAATACAGTTAGGGAAATCTTTAAGTGTGCAGGAACCCACATACAAACTAAACTATTTCTGTTTGAGTGGGGAAAGCTTCAGGGCCAAAAAAAGGTTATATATTGTTCACATCTCTTTCATTTCTATAGGGAGTGTAAGACTGGTAGGATTTGAAGAGAGGACTGCTAGAATTGAAACTGGAAGACAAAAATGGTAATGTACTATTTGGATATAAGGAAGATTTTGAAAGGTTCATTTCAGATAGTTTTTGACTTGTAACCAGGGTGGAGTTATGGTTGTAAATTGTTACAGTAGTTAAGCAGATCATCATGTGCCTGTACCTGCTTTTTCCCCATTTTTTTTGATGCTGTCAATAAGCTAGTGTGGTGGTCATTAAATGAATGCAGTGGTTGTTAAGCAATTCTATTTTACCCAATCTGGTGTTTGTTTGCCAGAAACCAGAAATAAAAGTCTGGAAACCAGCAAAAAACCCATAAAAAATTGCAGTCATGTAATCATGGGAACCTAAATGTGGCCCCGTTGGCATGTGCCCACAGTGTGACCATGTGACCATGGGTATGTATGTGGCTGTGATAATTTTGAAATCGGGTGGTAAGCAGCTTTGGGGAGAGTTCATTGTAACTTTGAAATGGCACTAAGCGATCAAAAATAAAAGTGGAATATAAAAACCCCAGGTTAATGTGAAATAGTAAAAGGGAGGTCATGTCACCCCAGCCTGCTGCTTGATCTCAAGGCAGACGGGGAACCCAACTTGGCCATTTTGCTCTCTTAGGTTCAAGACACCCGATAAAGACGGATGGCACGCCGGAGGAGGAACAAGAATAATCCTGTAGGAGAATGACAAACTTGACAAGATAAGGATTATTTCTATGACAACCATCATAAAAATAGTCAAAGCAACGGCCTTCCTAGCGGCAACTTATCGGGAGACCTCGTGCAAGCAAGCCAGAAAGGAGATCTACCCAGGAAAAGGCACCCGAAACCATTTCTGCCCTGGGATTTGGAGGATCCTCTACTCGGTCACCGCCCCGTTGTGATCTCAAAATAACAGTAACGCAGATCAGGCTGTGGATCACTTTTGGGATCTCTGGGGGCTGCAACCAAATGGCAATCGAGCCGCGAGGGAGGAACCGAGCCGAAAGCACCGCGGATCGCTCGGTCCGTCCCGGGCAGCCTAAAAGTCGAGTGATCCTTGCAAGCGACGATCCCCGCGCAGAAGCTCGCACTCTTTGGCCGAGGGGCGGGAGGGGGGAGGGCCGCCCCCCTTTTTTCGCCTTGGTCCGGCCCCTCCGCTTGGGGCAGCGCGCCCCCTCGGCGCCCCCCCCCAACTCTTCGGGCCCGGGGTCGCTCAGGGGCGCAGGGAAGCTGGCGCTGGAGGCCTGACCCGCCCCCCACCCGGTGAGTGGACTTCAGCTCCCAGAATTCCCCAGCCGCCATGCCAGCTGGGGGGTCCTGGGGGTTGGAGCCCACCCCTCCTCAGGCCGCCCGGGGAGGAGAAAGGCCGGCCCGGGGCAAGCAGGGAGGCATTTTAAGCAGGCAGGGCTGGGTCTCCAGGGCCCTTTTGTGACAGCAGCGCCAAGTCACAGTGCCCGGCCTGGGCTGCAGGGGCAGAGCCCCCCCCTCCCCGGGCAGCTGAATTGCTTTGGGCCTTGGGCTGCCAGGGAGCTTGGTGACTGCCTGCGGCGTTTGATGGAATTCCTGGGCACCACCCAGACGGCCAGCTACTGCGGACCGAAGAAGAGCTGCCTGCTGCCGGAGGTGGCCCCCAGCAGCCTCAGCCATGACAGCTACCAGGCCTACTACCTGCCCGGCTATCGCTACCTGAACTCATGGAGGCCCAGCCTCTTCTACAAGGTCTCCGCTTTCCGGCCCGGCGACGAGGGGCCCGGGCGCCTCAGTGCCCCCTTGCGGCCCCCGACCATCCTGCCCTCGGTGAGGTCCTCCCTCTATGCCCGCTACAGTCCCCACGACTGGTACAAGGCCAACGCCGTGCAGATCAAAGGGTCGGAGGCCTACCGGCACTGGGCTGGGCGGCTGAACGCGGACAGTGCGCGGCTCATGCAGGACAAGGACCAGCTGACCTGGCAGCAGCAGGAGGATTCTGGGAAAAACATCGGACAGAGGCTGGCCGACATCGATTTTTGGCGGTCCGAGTTGACCTATGAGCTCGAGCGGCTGCTGAATGACACCCGTGCACTGGACACTGCCAAGCGGCGCTTGGAGTGTGCGGCCGATGAAGCCCAGGGGCCTCTGCAGGCAAGTGCGGCACCCCCAGCGCTGTCTGGCTGCCACCCATGGGGGCTGCTGGAGAACGGGCGCTTTGCCTCTCCTGCGGCCACTGCTGGGTGATGCTGTCCCAGCCGTTTCCCCTGATGGGAACGAAGTTGGTTCTACAGTATTCTCCTTTGCTATAATACTGCACCATCCTTCCAACCATAGGCAAGCCCTTGAAGGGATGTTGGAGAGATAGCAGCGTGCTTTTTATTGTTAACCTAACCCTAAACTGGGCCATCAACGGCCTCGCAAAACGACAAACTGCATAAAACGACCTTTGTCCTCTGCCAAAGGCAGTCTGCAGTGGAGATACAGAGGAAACACCCTTTCAAATTATAGATTCCGCCATAGAAAAAGTCCCTGGGGGATTCGCTTCTATGAAGTATCCGAGAAGAGATTTAAAATGCTTAGGCAGGTTGCTTCAGGAAAGGCAGTTCTACTCTTTGTCTTAAAGGCTATAACGGCAATTCCTTTTGAGCTCAGAAAGAAAAAGGAATCTGGCCAAAGCTGTGGGAGCAGTAAAGCCTCAACTCCTCTGCTGGTGGCAGCACCAGCCCAACCTCGACTTGAAAGCTCAGCGTGGCTGTGCCAGGCTGAAAAACAAGTCATCGCAGGCAAAGCCTGACTTGAAAGAAGCTCTGGCTTTCCTGCCCAGCCTCCTCAGAACCCAGGCTGCATCAGTTTATATTTCTGAGCTGTAAATAGGCAGAAGTGCTCCTCTCTGAAGCTTTGCCCGCGTGCCCAAGGATAATGTTAACAGTACTATCGGGGCCTTCTTGTGGAATATCAGTTGTAGAAGAAAATGGTGAGGGAATACGGTGTAGGAAAGCACCTGGATTCAGAGAATGAAAGTGCTAGAGACATTAAGTGGGTTGTCCTGGCAGCTCAAGTCAGGTTTGCTGTGAGATTAAAACTGGCCATTAGGTGGCATGTTAGCTTTTCTCTTCAAATCTGTTCAGGACATAATACTGTTGACCCAAAGCAGCCATAGCCGAAGCTGCTTATTGTCCTCTACACCAGGGGTCTCCAATCCTGTGGACTTCAACTCCTAGAATTCCTCAGCCTGTCCGTAAGTCCTAAAGCCCTCAAGGCTGGAGACCCCTGCTCTACAAACACACACACCGCCCCTTGGTTATCTTTGCTCATCCCTTGGCATTGGGGAGGGGGGGGACGTTCTAGAGCTACCAGATTTGTGCTGCCAAAATCCAGACAACCACTAGAGGACAGCAAAGAGATTTTAAAAAAGACAAGCTAGTCCACTCAGGTACTGCAGGTAGCAGTCCATGCTGGTGGCCGTTGCATCCAGCACAATTTTGCTTCAGCTTCTTCTAGCTATTGGGCTAGGAAAAGAGCATGAGCTGCTTAGTCTGCAGGTGAGAATGGCAGACTTATCAGTCTATTAATTTGGAAAAATAACGGCAAAATTCCCTACATCGAAAGCTTATATTTGGGAGTGTTAGCTGTGCTTACTTCACGATTTCTCTGGATTGCTCGTAGGTGGCCTTGGAATGCTTATACAATCGGGAGAAACGGATGGGAATTGACTTAGTCCACGATCATGTGGAAAGAAATCTTATACAGGTATTGTAAAATAGTTTATAAGCAATCTCCAAAAAATAGCATTTAAATTGTAGGTTTTTGTTTTCCTGCTCTTCCTGTCCTCGGAGTTTGCTCATGGAAAGATAAGCTGACCGGAAACTGTTCAGAGCAAGGGTGAATTATTCTGTCAGCTTGTTTGAAGACCTCTGGTTGCATTCCAGGAAGACAGGGGGGGGTGTTCCCCCATTTTCTGAGTGCGGGAACTTTTCATATAGCGAAAGTTGTGGTAATGCAAGATGAGTCCAGTGGGACAACTTCGGGAAAGACCTTGGGAGACGGGGTGAAGAGAGGCTGCTTGGGGAATGGTCAGAGAAGAGACAGCAGGGCCCACAGCTGGATAAGGGGCAGGGGGTCAGGCTCAGGAGGGACCTGCGAAGGAGATGGCGGGAGGAGTGGGCTTTCAGACTTGCAAAATTCTGCTTGCGTAGCTTTACAATAAGGTAGAATGAGCTTAGTTTGGTTGTGTTTCTTGCCTGGTCTACCTGGTCAGGCTGGCAACTAGTTTAAAAATTCATCGGTTTCAAGAAGCTGAGGATTAATCGGCAGCTTCCCACATTTAGGGCTGTGTCGAACTTCAGCTCCCATCATTCTCAGCCACCGAGACTTGCTGGAAGGTCCCCGAAAGATACTACAACACTTCTGCCTACGCTTTCATCGAGTGTGCACCTGCTATGTCCATGAATAATCTGTAGCACATGCTGAAACTTTTGTCTCAGTCCAGATTTAAACAAATAGCTCCACAGACTCCTGGTGCAGAAATCTCCTCTGATAGGCTCCACATTAATTTAACATTCCTGCTGGTCAAAGTGAACGAGACTCACAATCCCCAGCATGCAACTGCATATAAATGTATCACAAGTATCTTTTTGCACTTTAAATAAACAACGTGCTCTTCCGCTGTCTGCATATGTCCTGGAGGAAGGCCGGGACCAGCCTCTCCGGAGCGGCTGCTAAAATGACATGGAAGTCTCTGCCGTGTCAAAATACCACCCGGCTACATCCAAGGCCTTTAATTCTCCTGTTGTCGTTGTCTCCTCTTTCCTGGGCTTTTGCAAAGGCCGGAATCCTCCGCACACCGGCCTTTCCCCCTCGGCTTTTGTAGAATCTCTGACCGGTGTGTCTGTTCTGTTCCAGGAGGTTGATTTGATCAGGGCGTGCCAGGAGAAGATGAGGAAGCTTGCCGAGAGAATCGACCAGCAGATTAAGTAAGCTTTGGGACAAGTAGGCCGCTGTTCAAAAGGGGGTGGGGAGTTGATCTGACCGACTGACGCTGGGGTGATGCTGCGGCGGCGGCAGTTGAAGGTCAGCCTCAAGCGTTGAGGAATCTTCTTTGGGATGAGTGGGGCCTTCTGCTCATTGGCCGGCTCTGCGGGGGCGGGG
>JANHFO010003120.1:75387-86716 GCA_032468095.1 Pareas carinatus | reverse complement strand
AAAGAACTCTTGCTATCATGTTGAAAATGAATATGAAGAAAAGTTGCAATTTGTTCAAGATGCAAAATTATAAATTGCTGCTGCTATTTGGCTAAATTTGTGATTAAATAGTTGCTTTTTTTGTTTTGCAGCTGGGCAGATGCTCAGTCACAGATTCAAAACATCGCTGCTTCTTTTGACCAGGAAGCAGCTGCCATTCTTATGGCAAGATTAGCAGTCTACAGAGCTGAGACTGAAGAAGGACCTGATGTGCTTAGGTGGTTGGACAGACAGCTTATCAGATTGGTAAACCATTCAAAATGTTTTAAAAACTGTTTCCTTTCAAGGGTGAGGTCTCTTCAGAGTAGTTTATTCTGAGGTTACACTTAGGAAGAGTTATTGTTCCATATTTGTCCGTCAACTGTTTGTTTCCATTACTGTAGATAGAAAAGAACAATTAAGATCCTGTGTTTAAATATAGACAACATGGCAGTAATCTTGAAGGATTAATTATTGCCAACTACTTCAGAAATCTCTATAGAAATCAGAAAATTGGTGGAGTTTCTTTTGGGTAGAGAAACAATTTGGAAAGCCTTTTTGAATATTTATGGATAATAAAAGTTTTATTTCCCTTTTAGTTGATTAAACAATTCCTGTAATAGGGGTTTTCAGACGTATAAATTCAGTTGAATCCAGATCTTCTGTAAGCAGAGGCTGGCTGCAGACAGAGCATTCATGCTTCTGAATAATTGGATAGGAGGTAGCTTTTATTATTCCTTCCTTATCTATAATCTATTTTAGGGCATGGAGCCCCTTTAGAACAGTATAGAATATTAATGGAGAATTAGCAAAGTAGCATATCACATAGAGAAACTACTGCTTAGATATATGCCTGACTATTAAAGTTTATGGAACTTTTGTCAGTAATATTTATGGATACGGAATGACTCAAGCCTTAATACTTTTCTGAAATCTGTTTGCAGACTTAAAAGAGGAAGATATAATACATATTATTTTACAAGATGATAATATTAAAAATGCCACACTGAACATATTGACTTTGTTTTTAAATCTCCCAGTGCCAGAAATTTGGAGAATATCATAAAGATGACCCAAATTCCTTCAGATTTTCAGAAACATTCTCCCTTTACCCACAGGTAAGAATAAAGCAAGATTAAAGTCTGACAAAAACATGTTGTAAATGCAGAGTAGTGCATTTTATGACAGATTAGGAGTGAAATACAATAGATGCAGTGGAAAGTTATTGTGATCTGCATCTTGGAGATTTTAAGGCAAGCATCTGGGTCAATGAAAGTGGAAGTGCCTGTCTCCAGTCCTCTGTAAAAATGTTAGAGATGAGGAAGACAAAGATTTAGGAAAAAATTGATAGAGGCAACCATGAGCAGTTCTAGAAAGGCTGCCTGAGAACGTGCAAAACAGTAGGTTACAACTCTGTGACATTTCAGTAAAAATGAATGCTGCATATTTTGTGCATGAGCTCCATTGGACCTTTTTTTGTAATGGAATCTAAACCTCTGCAGAGAGGTTGCAGTTGTTATAATAGAAATCAGAGTCTTACCAGTCAGACTGGAAAAGGAAAGCTGTTTTTTTCTCCTAAAGGATATTACTTGCTAATTTTCAAGATTAAACTGATTGTGCAATATTTTTGAAAACTGCCTGATTTCATAATACACTAAAAGATTCATTATATTTAAAAGTTTGATTATAAGATCTATATGCTGAGACAGTATTATATGCATTTATCTTTACTGTAGCTGTTTCAAGAGAGAAATCCAAAAACATTCCTCATTCAGATAATGTTAGTACACTGATCTGAATTTGATGCACAGTTAGCTTTAACATTTGCTATAATAGAGTTGTGTTGGACTTGTTTTCTTTTGCAGTTTATGTTCCATTTAAGAAGATCTCCTTTCTTGCAAGTTTTCAATAACAGTCCTGATGAAAGTTCTTATTATCGCCATCATTTTATGCGTCAAGATCTGACTCAGTCACTTATAATGATTCAACCAATTCTTTATGCCTATTCTTTCAGCGGACCTCCAGAGGTATAGCACACAGGGAAAAAACTCCAATGGGACAGATTTTGCTTTATCCTATTTTTTTAATGCATATGCTATTTTATTACAAGGATTGAAATATATGTTAAGTAGATCAAATAGTTTAGCATCAAAAACATGAAATAAAACAATTGACATGTTTTTGTCACAAAATGCTAGACTCAACATTGATTGACAGCAATTAAAAGTGTAATCTTTTTTGTTTGGAATAGGGGCTTCTAATTATTATCTTTTTCCAAAAGTTAATTTAGCACAATGCAAAAGTGGGAATATTCTTTATTGAAGATTGCTTTTTAATCCTGTGCTAAATGCCATCAGATGGTTATTCGATACTTGCCCTGGCCTGGACTTTTGGAATTGCTTTCAGATGCTGTTTCCAAAAGTGCGTAGAGGAGCTTATTGCTCCGAGTTTTCTGAAGGGAAGATCAAGAATTGCCCCCAGGTAACATTGGTTGGCAAAAACTAAAGCTGCCCAGAGTTTCCTTGGCAGAGTGGGATGGCATTTTGTTTAATGTATGTAATTCAATAAATAAATAAGCCTCAGAATGGGATTCACTACTTTTTCCATATACTTTTCCAATAACATTTTTTAAAAAGATCTTTTATATGTATATTTATATACATGAAAGATATGGAAACCTATATAATTATTTAATGCTAAACAGAACGTGAGGGTTAAATATTACTATAGAACATATTGCCTAATGAATCAATGTACCAGGGCATCCCAAACATGGAATCATACTCTCCATTGTTTATTATGTTTTTATTATGCATCTTTGAAACATGTTCATAAGATGCACGCTAACCTGTAATTAAACAAAATAACAACACATAAATATTACTTTATTTCCTAACTAATTGGCACATAACTGTTTTTAAATCTTTTTGATGATTTCCAGCATATTTAATGAATCGTATTTCCTCCTTATATTATTAGCCTGTTCTTTTAGACAGCAGCAGTATTCTGCCTGATCGCATACTTCTCATGGACACCTTTTTTCAAATTCTTATTTATCATGGAGAGGTAAGAGGAAATAATTTTAGTTTTCTTTAGAAAAATCTTTGAAAATTAATTACAGCCAATATGAATTTTACTATTTTTGAAATGGTTCTCATTCTCTGATTAAACTTATCATTTAATTGGGGGGGAACGAGCTCTGAAATCAGCAATGGACAGCTTCAGAGCCAGAAGTGGGCATAGCATCCCTTCTTTCTCACAATTTTTTTTCTTTTCTTTTCCCTGCTATAGCCATTTCTATCTGTATTCATCTGAATGACTCAAGGCCCGGTAGTGGGGTACAGCCTGGGTGTTGGGCCCCCTGCTGTACAATATAATATTGTTACATGTTCCATAAATGGTTGCATATGAGATTCTTTTTTCATTCCTTTTTTCTTTCTTTGCACTTTTATCTTGGCTTTTGTTTTAATTTAAAAGTTAGCATTAATTTTTATTCATTTTTAAATGTAATAAAAATTGTATTAAGAAGGGATTTTGACAACTGATAGTGCTATCTAGTATAGACAATAGATATCTGCTATTACCAGTAAGTTATATATTTTTTAAAGTTTTGATCAATTTGAATTATCACATGGCATGCATGAAACTAAGTAGGCAATTTATAACATAAGTATATTTAAGAAACATGAATATTAAATACTCCTAAACACATTTCTTAAAAATATGAATGCATTGTCGTTTTGTTTTTAAGGATTTAATGTAATGCCATAATTGTTGAGTTGCTCTTAATAGCTATACTAAAATTAATCAATAGATAACGTTTTGTTGTATTATCCTCCATGTCCTCTTTCAGTATTTGCATTTGGTTTTTAGTTGTTATTTACTTGTTTTAATCCTGTTACCCAAGTCCCCTTAGAGTTGGCTTGTAATTGAGGTAGTATATGAATAATTGAATAATAATAATAGCAAAAATAATAATGTTAATTGATTTATCTTGATCTAACAGTCTTACTATTAAAACCAATTTATGTTAAATTTTCACTAAACAGTGAATGTTGAATTACTGCTTCTAGACTATAGCTCAGTGGCGCAAATCAGGCTATCAGGATATGCCAGAATATGAAAACTTTCGTCATTTGCTCCAAGCTCCAGCTGATGATGCACAGGAAATTCTTCATTCGAGATTTCCAATGCCACGATACATTGATACTGAACATGGGGGTAGTCAAGTAAGTTACTTGGATTTCTTTGGGGGATTATCTGATATATAAAAACATAGTTTTGGTAGAGTTCTTTATTTATTTCATATAATTAAAGGGAGCATGATTCAGTATGTATTATCCTGCATGTTGAACTTGGGAGGGAGTCTTTCATATAATCAAATCATACAAACAATAGCCTTATTCCTAGTTGGGAACCACTTATAGAATACCCTGTAAATAATTTCTGTCATGTTTTCTCCAGTGCAGTATTTGAATGATGTGAAACCTTTAACGTATTGAATTAGCATATTGTTGCTCAAAGATGTGGTATTTGGTTGTTAAAGAAGAACATCAGTGTTTGGGGATATGCAGTTCTTTTGATTAATGCCTAAGAGTAGCATATTTATTGATTTTGTTCTTTGATGGATAAAGAAATATGTAGGTGAGGGCACAATAGATCATAAAGACTCACAGATTGTCATAAATTCTCATATAAATGTAGATGATATGAGAATTGACTTTGTAGGAATCTGGAAGGTGTACATGACATGATTGAAACTATTTTAACCATTATTCAATAAAATAATCTTTTTCTTTATTTCTTTTCAAGGCCCGTTTTCTACTTTCTAAAGTAAATCCATCTCAAACCCATAATAATATGTATGCTTGGGGACAGGTAAGTTTTAGCATGATTAATCAAACTGCATAGAGTAACTAAAATTATATTATTTTCTGTGTTAACTTTCTGAGCATCTTCAAATTAAAGACTAATGGTAGGTACTAAGATGGAGTAGTAAATTAACTACTTATTAAATTAAGAAAATATTGTATTAGTTTTTTTCTAGAATCAGTTTTGATAGAAAGTCATCTTTGAGACTTTAAGTAAGGCAGATCTTCAAAGTTCCTAAGAAAACTTTTAGAAACCTGCTTTTCTTTTCATCATTTTAAAAATTTGATGAAATTATATTGGGTATATTTATACTATGTATATTTACTGAAAAATAAACTAATAGTTTTATTGTACTATAGATAACTATTCTAATAGATACAGACAGTCAAAAACTTGACACGGCTTTTTAAAAGAAGATTCGTGAGATGAAAGTACAATGTGCTCACGAATTAAACTACAAAGCAAATATGAGGTCTGAATCCAAGATACACAGTGTCTGTTTCTAAGTAGTTTTCTATTCTTACACGTATTTTGCAAAAGGCAAACTTAATAAGTTTTGAGACAGTTATTTTGATGGAGAAACTAAATGTAAAGTCTGAAGCATAAAACCAGAAATTCCGGCAACAGATGCCCATTCTTTGATGGCACAAATTGGTTAATTTTAAAGGAATGGAACCCTGAAGCTAGGACGTATTCTTAGAAATAAGGGTGTTGCTGTAGATCAGTGTTTGTTTTGTATTATGCTCACCTCATAATATTTTTAAATCTATAAAAAATTGGCCAGGAGGGGCAGCATTCCTGACAGTGGCACATGTCTGAAGGAAGAGTTAGTTGCATATAGGCAGTCCAACTAGGGACTCCCAATTTTCACAGCTTCTTTTGATTCCTTGTAATAAATTTATGTGACACGAAGTCTTTTTATTGTTTATTAGAAAATGTTTATAGCTGCCCATCTATCAAAGGGAACACTGAGTAGTGAACAAAATAAAAATACATTACATTAAAAACCACAATTTAAAACAATAAACTGTTAAGGCTCCAGTAAAACTATCCACCTCATGCCAGCTCTGTCAACAACCTGGTTCCATTCCCTGGAGAAAAGCCTGATATGCACGGCTTTTCTGAAGGCCAACAAGGCCAGGACTATCTGATCTCAGGGAGTGGGGGGGGGCTCTATCATGAGGCAGGCATCCTGACAGAGAAAACTGCTTACATCTTCCATTCTGTAATAGGAATCTGGAGCACCAATTCTTACGGATGATGTCAGTTTGCAAGTCTTTATGGACCATTTGAAGAAACTGGCTGTATCAAGTGCTGCTTGAAAACAATATGGAATTTCAGACATCATGACAAGTTGAAACATTTTCACTTTATTATTTCTTTGTATGTAATTATAAAACTGAATGCCCAAGCTGCCTAACTACATCTTACAACAATGTAATTTTCAAGAGAAACTGTTTATGATCAAAAGCCTAAGAACAAACATAGTTTTGAAAAATAGGAATATTGAGAGAAGTCTTTTAGGTTGCCTTAGTCCATTGATACTAGGTTTTTAAAAATATTCTAATGGTGGAAAATACCATTCTAGTTTGCACTGCAAAGATATGGCATAATCATGCTTTTCACTGGCAGAACAAAGAACTTGATAAAATACTACAAATCCAACTTGGTGATAACTGAAAATATTTATTTTCTCTGTTTATCTGTACATGGATACTTTAGTAGTTTTGTTTTCTTTTTCATTGTTTGGTAGATAAATTGTTTCTAAATGAAGAAACCAAGCAAGCAGAGATGGAAAAAGAACACCCAGTTGTTATCCAAAGTTTATATTTTGATAGTCTTCTAGTGTTCTGTTATCAATCTTGCTACAATTATTCAAACTCTATAAATCTGAGTGAGTTCAAGAAATGCAAATTAACATCCTCTGCCCATCACAAATGTCTTCGCAGGAGAATACAAAAAGTGTACTATAAATAAAAAATATTGTTGCCTGTTTCTCGAATATACTTTTTTTGTTATAATCATATAACAGTATAAAATTGTCTGGTCTTATGCTATGTTCTCTTTCTGTTTTGCTATTAAATTATATAGGTAGCAATTCTTTTCAAAACAGTATTATACACTACACACCATAATTATTGCAAATCTGATTATATTTAGCTTTGTTTTTTGAAAAAAATCTATATTTACCACATATACATATCTTTAATAAAGTTTTTTTTCATTTGAATACAGATTGACTTGTTGAAGCTATTTCTATGCTCAATAAATGACTTGATAAAGGAAAAAAGATATTCTTAAATATAGATACCAAGACATATCCTGTGGCCTTGCAAGTTATATAGTATTATAATGTGTGAGCTCCTTGGTCCCCAAAACAAATATAAATTGAGCTTAAGAAGGAGTTTGACAATGCATTTCAAGAAATAATCTTTAGCAAACTTGAATTAAGCATCCTTCATTTTGACTCTAGCAGAAAGAAGACATTTATAGCTTGACTGTGAAAGGACAACTTTGCTTAACTGTTCCTTAAACTGTTTCTGCTTCTAAATGAATTGTAATTTGAGATGAGTACCTGTGAGGTTTTTTTCCTTCAGTATGTAAGGTGCAGGGCTATGCTATGCTTTTTATCCTATTGAAAAGTAGGCTAAAATGTTTCAAATGAATGGATGAAGCAGACTGTGTTTCATTATTATAAATCTATATGATGCCCAAAAGAACTTGAGCAGGAATGCATGGATCCTAGTAACAACCACTATGATTCCACTATCACAAAAAGGAGACAGATTTTTACTGATTTATCTACCACAATTTCTTGATCACTTTATGTCAGTTGAGGATGTGGCATTATTTTTTTTTAGTTTTCACATAGTTTAAACTAAATTTTGTTTTAAAGATAGTTTGCTTGACTGAAATCCACCTATTTTATGGAAATAACCTACACTTTTGCAGCTGGGTTATGAATATTGGCACATTTAACTATGGTTTGTGTCTAAATCCAGAATGCTCTCCTGTTCCTGATCTTCTATCCCCAACACACTGCTTGTTAATCCACAGACATATACAGTAAACAGTTCATCCAGAAAACATTTTAGAATTTGGATGGGGAGGAACAAACTTGAACTCAGACTGAGTGTCTGTGGATTTAATAAGCTTCCGTTTCCAGGGATTTTCCAAATTATTTACTGAGGGGATTCTACTATCTCAGGCAGAATTTGTATATAATTTTTGTGTTCTGGACTTTGCTCTTTGAAAGCAAATGGAGACTATGCCAGGGGGATTTTGCTCAGTTACGGTATGTTTGGTGCTCCAATTATGCCTTCTAAATTGGGAAATCTGCTTATGCCTTAATCATCTTTTGTTTGAACAAATGTAGTCTTGATGATCATCTAGGAGCAGCAGCTGGTCTAAAATGAAGTAGTACAATGAGTAATGGGAATGTGGCATTTTGCTCCATCTTTATTTTACAAGCTGCACTGATTACTAATTGACTTCCAGATGTAATTCAACATGTTGATTGTCATTTATAAAGCCCTTCATAACTTGGCCATTATATACCTATGAGAATACCTTTTTTCTGTTGATTTCTGCTCTTCTGATAAGATTGCACAGAGTCAGTATGATCCAGGCGCCATGGGCAAAGCAGTGCCATAATGGATTTTCAGAGATGTGGTTGCTCCTATTTCTTTCTGAAATCAGCGTGGTTCAGACTCAGTTGCCCTTTAGATCTTTGAAAATTGGGCTTTTTATCTAGTCCTGAATTAGCATTTTTTTTTACTCAAATAGTGATAATTGTATGTTGTATACTTGTTACCGATTCCCCCCACTTGAATGGAGAAACTGGATTTTTTTTAATTTAATTTTATTTCTGTTACATTGTTTATGCTGCCTAGAGTTGTTTCAGTGACTGAGCAGCTAATAAATTGTTTAAATAAATTGTTTGGTAAACTCCTCTTCCCCTTGAGTCAAAATCAATTAATATTAAGTACAGAACTGTCCATTGTTCTATTGCTTACATCCCTTCTGTTTTTTAGGGTTGGGCAAAACTTTTGAAATTGGTGCTTTATTCTGTAGCTCTACTAAAAGTTTTGTTTGGGTAACAGACTTAGAGAGTACAAAGTATTGGAGACTTCTGAAACAGTTTCACAGGCTTTCCAAAACATGCTTTTGCTTTTGTATTTTGAGGAGGAATACATTTCTCACAGTAACATGTTTCTTCAAGGAATCTCTTTTGGATGCTTTCCCCAGCTGCAATATGCATTTATTCCTAATCTTTGCTTCCTATTCTATGACAGATTTTTAGAAGGGAAGTCTTCTCTTATCCCATTAATTCAGGAAAAGTCAGTGAACAACAGACAATTTTTTGGTATGTCTTATATCATTTGACAACTTTATTTATTTGAATGTCTTATATCATTTGACAAGTTTATTTAACTATGATTACTGAGTAATCCACAAATACTAGATTCACATAACACTATATTATATACCATTATTCATATACCACACATATAGCCACAACAAATTAATTTTAGCTTAATATAATGTGTTAATGAAGTTACAATTGGTGCAGAGGCTTCCCTAGCCACAGTTGTTATCTGCTCTACAAGTAAGACCTGTGAGTCTATAAGCACCCAAAATTTTGCACCATCTCAGGCTGGAGGAGTGCCACCCCATCCAGAATCAAAGATGACATATTGCTTGGGCATGGGGGAAGATCAAAGATCCAGAACCACTCCTTGCCAGGGTTGAGCTGAAGCTCAGTTCTCATCAGATCCTTATCGCTGTTCAGCATCAAACCTGCATTACCAGCCCAGCAAGGGACACAGATGTTCAGGTGGTATCATTAGTATATTGAGGATCTCACATTTGGTGATGGGCCCCCAGCGGCCATCAAAAATTCATGCATAACAGTAGCCACATCCTGTCGTGTAATGGGTAAATGTATTTCAGATTCTATTTGGCAATTTGCATGAATCAAGTAATAAAAACATTTTTTTAAAGGTGCAAATTATTTTTGAGGAATATGGGTGTGTTATATACTATCAACTTCTAATAATCAGTAGAGATTCAGGAAACAATTTGCATACTCACTGTTCCAGGTAAGTTGATGGATAGCATTATTAAAGAAAAAAATTATCAAATTTTATTAAAAATATAAATTTTATTTATTCTGTAGATTGCTAGGCATGAAGTTGAACTAAAACTGACCATGTCATGTTGTCTGCCTACAAATGTGTGGTATGTGTTTTAGAAATATATACGTCAAATGTCCGGTGAAAAACCTCACAACAACCAAAAAACAAATGAAGACAAAGCTGATTCCGGTACCCCCCCCCCAAGCAAGGCATATTTTAAACAGTACTTTTTCCCACAGTCAAAACTACTGGAAGTCACATGGTACAAATAAGTGGAACTTGGTATGTTATAATCACAATCCACATTGGCAAAGACGACCTTGGATCAGCTCACCTTTCTCAGGGAGAAATATGTCAACCATCACTCTACTGATCTAAGGCACTACTTCTAGGACAGCTCCCCCCACCCCCTTGTAAGCACTGGCAATTTTGAACTACGGGTTCAGGCAGACATAATTAGCATAGAACATAAAATATATGCATTCTAGCAATACTAAATAAAAAAATAAAAGCTTTCTTTGAGTTAAGCTTCGTTCCTGGTGGTCTCTTGTACACGTTCCTGTACCTCAAAATGAATATTGTAGATCTTTTTTTAATGGATTGTTAATCATGTCTGATGAAGAGTTTTTGGAATCTTGAATACTTGCAAACTGTGGGTTGGGTTAAAAAACACAATGCATGAATATGAATTTTGCATTTTTTTAATGTGTCTCTGTTTTCATAGTGTTCATTTTCAACAATAAGTTGCATGTTAACTTGCTGCACTTTTATTTTGAACTATGCGTTATGGAAATGAAAGCTATAATCTTGTGAGTATATACAGTACCATGTTTAATAATGGTAGTAGTTTGAAATAATGAATTAGAATGAACAAAACATAGTGTAATGAATGGGAAAAAATTAAAGCTGATTAAGGCAAAAGTTAAAGCTGATTAGGGCTTAATTAAATTAAGCCTTAATTTACATCTCATTTCCCGGACAGATTATTCACAAAGTATCCACTATTGGGGCTTCACCATTTAATCATAATATAGATAATAAGGTCAGAAATTGAGATACGAAATGGCAAACTGAAGAAAATGAGACCACCATACCAGCACCATAGCAGTATGAAAGCAATACAGAAGTCTTGAAGGTAAGGTAATTAGAACCAGACTTGAAGTATTTACATTTAAGTTGAGTAAAGAATGCCTCTGAAACTTAAATTGTAATTGTAATTGTAATTTTTATTTATACCCCGCCCTTCTCCCGAAGGACTCAGGGCGGCTTACAGGCAGATAAAAACACAGAACAACATAACC
>JANHFO010003120.1:51721-64186 GCA_032468095.1 Pareas carinatus | reverse complement strand
TTCCAGAATTCGTCAGCCAGCCAAGTCCATAATTCTTAAAGTTGCAAAGTTTGGAGACCTCTTGTTTTAGACAGTTAGGATAGTATAGAGAAAAAGTTGGACATAGAAGTACTCCTACATGTGCCAGTCACCTCAAAATCTAATCTAAAACCTGGTTCTTTTTAAAATGTCTCTTGGGCCTTTGATTATCTGGAAGGTGGCTAGATATAAGATATAAGAAAACGAAAAAGGAGCCACAAATTAGATGGAAGGAAGGACAGAGATAAAACCGGGCAACCAAGAAAAGATGAACCAATAAGAGTAGAATAGAGGAAGAGGTTTTAAGGAAGGTTAAGGAAGAAGAATAGGAAATATTAGAAAAGGGGGAGGAAGAAGGGAAGAATGGAAGATAAGATAAGGATAGATAGATAAGCAAGGATAGCAAAAATAAGTAAGTGAAATTAGAAAGCTAGAAGACTAATGAGGAGAAAGGAAAAGAAAGATGAAACAGAAGGAAGTAAAAGATAGAAGAAAGGGAAGAAAGAAATAGGATGGTTAAAGAGGAAAGAAGTAAAGACTAGAAAGAAAGAAGGTAAATTTTATAACAATTATGATTATCTGGACACACTTGCCTTTCAGAATAACAGAGTTGGAGGGAGCTTAGAGGTCTTCTAGTCCAACACCCTGCTCAGGGAGGAAACCCTATACCATTTCAGACAGATGGTTGTCCAATCTCTTTTTAAAAACTTCCAGTGTTGGAGCATTCACAACTTCTGGAGGCAAGTTGTTCCATTGATTAATTGTTCTAACTGTCAGGAAATTTGTCCTTAGTTCTTGGTTGCTTCTCTCCTTGATTGTTTTCCATCCATTGCTTCTTGTCCTGCCTTCAGGTGCTTTGGAGAATAGCCTGACTCCCTTTTCTTCATGGCAACCCCTCAGATATTAGAACACTGCTATCATGTCACCCCTAGTCCTTCTTTTCATTAAACTAGACATACCCAATTCCAGCAATATGTTTTGGCCTCCAGTTCCTTAATTTTTGAGATTGTTGTCCTCGATCATGGACATACATGCTTGGGAATTTGGTGGAATCAAACCAAATTGCAACAGGATTCCAAGTATAGCAGGCCACAAAATGTGATTTCTTTTCTTATAATTTAGCATAGTTCAAAGTCTGTATTTATGTTTTTTAAATAATGATTAATGGCTTACTGTGATGTGTGGAATTAATCCATGAGATAAATGTTGAAAGGTAGCACTCCAAAGAAACTAAAGATTCATAGATATACATGCTTCATGAAGAAAAGTCCTCTTTAGATGTACAAAGTATCTGTCAACACCTTCACATTTAGGGAAGTATTTAATTCTTGAAATGTAGAGATTTCCTGGAGTCAGTGTTGAACTTTCTATAGCCATTGAGACTACCCAGCATTTTTAGATTTGTAAAAAAAATTTAAATTCAAAATTCAAAACCTTTATTGCCAGAGAACAACATGTGTACAGTGAGATTGGCTGAGCCTCCCTTTGTGCATCCTCCAACACATACAAACAACTCACAGTGAATGACAAAGAATCCCTAGCCCAGTGAATCCTAGGAAAAAGTACCCAGTTCTATTACACCATTGGAACTTTTTACATGTCGTGTCGACCCCGCAAGTCAATCATCTTATGTTGTTATGTTATTTTTCATTGAGAAGTCTGACAGCCCATGGATAAAAACTATTCTTCAGCCTGTTTGTGTGGCTGCCTATGCTACTATATCTCCTATCCGATGATAGGAGAGTAAAGAAGGGCTGACCAGGGTGTAAGTCATCCCTGAGGATTTTCCTCACTGTTCTAAGGCAACGGGCCCTAACAATGTCATCTAGTGCAGTGGTTGCCAACCTTTTTTACCTCAGGGACCACTAAATTCGTAATTTTATATCCCACGGATCACTAATGTGAATTTTTAAAAAAGATAATACATTTGTAAAATAATGATCAGAGAACTTCCATCTTATTAATATCAAAGGCACCTATTTAATATAACAGAATTTAAAAAACTTATTTAATTATAGCAAAATCATAAATGCTTATTTAATCATAACAAAATCTTTAAAGGTTGTTTAATTGTAGCAAAATTATTAAAATTAATTTAATCATTACAAAATAATTGACATTTCTTTAAATATTACACATTTTTGTGTGATATTTGTTCCTGCTTGAGAGAGAGAAAGAGACAGAGAGACAGAGAGACAGAGAGACAGAGACACACACACAGGGAATGACACACACACACACATAGAATGAGAGACAGACACACACAGAGAAAGAGACAGACAGAGAGAGGAGAGAAAATGCGAGAGAGACAGAGAATGAGAGACAGACACACACAGAGAGAGACAGAGACAGACACACACACACACAAACACACACACACACAAAGAGGAACCATACAACTATACAAAAAAATTCAAATAATCTTCAGTTTTTCCTGTGGACCACCAAAAATTTCTCACGGTCCACTGGTGGACTGCAACCCACAAGTTGGCGACCACTGCTTTAAACTATTTTAATAAAGGTCTGTATCAATCAAGTATCTTCTATCCAGTTTTGTTACCTTAGAGCAGAAGTTTGCAAACTTTTTCAAGCTGCGGACCCCAAAACTTGCCATTGCTACATGGCAGACCCCATTCCCACAAATTCAACTAATTACTAGTTGACAATTCATGTATATTCCTTTTTCCAAATTTTTCTTGACCTGGCTACTTGCCAAGGGCCTCAGTTCGAAAACCTCTGCCTTAGAGAAACTGGTGGACACTCGTCCTCTGTTGCTGCAGAGCTCAGAGCTAGAAGACAAATATGTAGAGTAATAGAAAATCAGGGTTCGCCTAACCTTTGGAGCCCTTAATTGTAAGAACTATTTAACATCACAACAGATTGTTCTTCGATATGGAAGACTCATTTTGGCTAGGGATATGGACACAGAAATTAGATGCCCATTTGTCTGTGTTGCTCTAACTGCATGCTGCATTTGCAGTTACAGTATATTCATTCCATTTAACTACAACTGGGATGCTGCAGGATACTTATTGTTCATCTTTACTAATACTATTGGACTTTGCCCCAAAGAGCTTTGCAGTTCTTGCTGAATCTGTGAACCTTCACATTCCACACCTGGGTCAAACCTTGTTACTACCATGAAGTTGCTGAAAACATTGTAATCTGTACTCACTTCTCAATTGTGTATGCATTGTGATGTGCAGCACTGTTTGGGACAGTACAGTGGGAATATACTGGTTCTTTCAAGAAACTATTGACATATTTTCTTTAGGTTTCCTACCTAATATGTCTATTCTCTGGAGTATGTATGTGTTTGACTTTTAAAGTAGTTCCATGAACTGTCTTGATAACAAGGCCTGGATTAGCCTATTTAAAAAAAAAGTCTAGCTAGGTATTCGCACAGCCTTCTCTGCAGAAATGTAAATAATTTCATTTCTTGATAACATTGAAAGACTCTTTTGTGAAGGGTAAAAAAGCAGATAGTTATCTACAAAGGAAAAGTAAAAATTGAAACGAGGCCTCTTTTGTGAAACCATGAATAGGCAGGTATGTATTCAAGTACATCAAAACCTCCAAAAAAATCACAGAGGTCGAACTAAAATAATGGCTTGAATTTAAAAAATAGCAAGTATTTTATCAATACAGACCCACAGTTACTATTGGCTTGATATCTATGGTCTGAAGTTTTAAATTTACAGGTCATTCTCAACGTACAACCATTTGTTCAGTAAATATTCAAAGCGCTAAAAAAGTGGACTTACTACCCCGCCTGAAGTTACAGCTGTTGTAGAGCTGTCAGGGTGACAGGATCAAAATTTGGGCGATTGGCAGCTCGCCTGCACTTATGACTACAGGAATGCTTCAACTACCCCACCTGTCTATCTCCTCCCTTCTGCCTTTTGGCCATGGGATGGCAAGGAGCCCCAGATCTGCAGGCCTCTGGAGCTGCTTGCCACCCTGTGGTTCTAGGCTGCAAGGGGTCCCTTGTGCAGCATGAAGCCTCAGCTTCTCTTGCCCACCCCAGCAAGTCCCAGCAAGCTGAAGTGCTCAGGAAGCTCCAGCAAGAATTCGTTTCCCCAGCTGCCTTCCCTCCCAGTTCCCCACACCAGCTTTCTGCCCTTGGAGGCAGTCCTTCACCTTATTGAGTCTTGGAGCTGGGAAGGACCAATGACTGGTGGGATTAATGATAGCAAGAGGGTTGCTGGGATTGTCATCGCTAAGCAATGAGATCATGTGATGCCTCATTTTATGACCGCATCACTTAGTGATGGAAATTCTCTTCCAGTTGCGGTTGTAAGTCAAGGGCTACTGTAGTTTGTGCTAAAAATTTTGATTTCTACCAAACTGAAGTTGAATTGGAAAGGCATCATACTTGGAAAGGGCTTTGTGTAGATTGCAGGAATTATAAGTAGGTGTATTTTACTAGGACATTGGATAAACGGAATATATCTTTCTGAAAATAAATGTCAGTGATTGTTTGATTTGCTTTATAGTTACTGCAATGGTCTGGTTTCTGTTATATTTTATCAATTTAATTGGAACGTCTGAATTCTTTCCAGTGTCATCACCATACTATCACCAAAACAACTGGTTGCATAAAATCCAAAAAATTGATTTATCATATATTTCCTTAGCAAGCAGATTGTTTAAAAAAGTATAACAATCTTAGAATAATTGATACTCCTATACATGAGGGCTGTATAAAGTATTTGAAGGGACAGTTCACAAAACATTTCTTCTTAAAACATTGGGATTTCTGTGGCTTCCAAAGAGTTTCCTATGGATGCTTCAAGAGCTGTTCCAGTGAAGGAATGTCGACTAAATGAATAGATTATGGCTGCTTCCAGATAAGATCTTAATGAGAAACTTCTTTGTAAAGAAATAGCTTTTTGTGTAGGAGAGAAGGACTCAGATGATATCATCTTCCTTTTGTAATTTTGGTAATTAAATTTTGTAATCTTTCCATGTCTCTACTGCCTTTTGCAACTTCTGTTTCTCATCTCAATAATGTTGTTAAGGAAATAAATGCAGAACAGCTGCCAATTTTTGTTTGCTTGTTTGCTAGGAGCTATCTGTTCAGGAGTACTTTATAATTGTTTCCCCTCTCTGAATATTATTTATATATTTACTAATCTTATATTCTTCCAATTAGCACATATCCTTCATAAGACATGAGCCTAGGATCACCGTTCTTCAATGTTTACTTGTTTCAAGCTCCTACTCTTTTCAAAGTTCAGGAGAACCGATGATTCCTTACTATTTCACATAACAGTAGAGATGCCTAAAAACTACTCCATGTGTAATTAAGCTATCAAGAAATATCTGCGATATCACACCAAAAACTAGGATTCTATTTCCCAAACTAAAATCCGGAATTCTATGTCCATATTGCCTCACCTTATGATGGAATGCTGGACAAACACGTTGGACCATGGAGGAGGTGACAAGAGAAGTAAGGGATGAAGCAAGGGCATTGAAATAAAAATTACTGAATACAGGAGAAGAAGGAAGAATGAGGAAGCTGTTGTGTATTAGCGTGGGGTGTAATGAGCATCCGGAGATGTGCTCAGCTTAACCATTTATTGCTAAAGCATGAAGCTTGCTGGTCGAAGACGCAGCTCTGTGCCAGGCATCCGTTTAAGAACCATTCGGGCTTCCTGCGCCTGGAGCGTGTCCCAATCGGTGCCCTTGCTTTTCTGTGCTGCCCACATATTGGCCAGGTGGTTTCCCCCAATCAGAGGGCCAGATTCTCCCATGCTGCTCGTGACAGGACACAACACCCCTTCCCCCCTGGAGTGTTTTTTCTTCGGTTCCCCCTAGTGTGCCACAAAGTCCCGGTAGTATGCTTTGGGGAGCTTCCTTCCTTTGGGGAGCTACTGGCTATGCTGGCTGAGGAATTCTGGGAGTTAAAGTCCACAAGCCTTAAAGGGACCAAGGTTGGAGACCTCTGCTATAAAAAACTTTGGGGCCAACAGTGACCTAGAGATGTGGAAAATATTCTCAATCTGAAATGCTATTTTTAGGGATTTGAATACAGAACAACAGCAAAGGCAATTCTAGAGTTTTTTGCTGGTAGGTTGACAAACGCAAATACAAACATGAAGGTTAAATAAATAAATAAATAAATAAATAGATGAATAAACATGAAAGAAAGAAAGAAAGAAAAAGAGAAAGAAAAAAGGACACCTAGTCATTTCTCTGCATATTATGATTCCATGAAAAACAGCTAGATAAAGGAAGATTGCTTAGTTGATTTATGGAGCTCTTCATGAACCAGAGGAAAGGAAAAGAAGAGTGTTTGAAAAGGACCTTCCATAGTTGGGTACTACTAAATCTACCTTTTTGGGAGCAGCTACTCAAGCTGCAGATCCCTTTTTAAGAGGTCAACACAGGGATCCAAAATTGGCCAGTCAGGAGCATAGACAGCCTTTTCTTTGAAAAGGGAATTTCCATATCCATCAACAGAAAGTAAGGGAAAATACCTATTGTTCATAGCTTCTATTTTTCAAACAGCCATTGTAATTATTGTAATATTTGGCTTGGACTTCAAATTAAGTTAAATTTAGTTTAGAAAATTCAGGGAAAGACATTTCTCACCCTCATTCTTGTATCTTGTTAGAAGACTGAGGCCCTCTTTTAAGAAATATAGAATAGGTTGCATAATTCTGGATGAGAAGAGAATTACTCTAAATTATCTAAGGATTTCCAGATAATTAACTTAGGAAGGTTCATAGGAAAAAAATCTCTTTATCATAATATGTTGAGTGCTGTGTATCACATTCTTTATGCAGCTCTCCTGGACCAATCTGAGTTTCTTTTTTGAGAGTTGTAAGTTGTTGAAGAAAAAGAACAGGATATTTTCCTTGGCATCCAAGCCAATTAATTACTTTTATAATTAATTAACCTACCAAAAATCTTTGGAGTGTGATGGATAGAAAGGGATTATGTTTTAAAGTAAAATGTGAGCAGAAGATATAAAATTGGGTCAGATCCTGAATTCTCTCATCTTGGATTTTCAGAATAATGAGATATGAGTTTATTTTTTATCTGAAAGTTCCATTCCATGACCAACAATCAGATCGAGAACATGGTAAATTTGGAGCATAGACTCTCCACATCAAAACTGATTGATACGTTTTCAAATTTCTCTAGAGATACGGTGTTTCTCATTTCATACGAGCGGAGAAGAGAGGAAGGATGGAAGAAAGGGCCATGAATGATGGAAGGGCCATGGATGGAAGAAAGGATGGTGAAAAACTGTAGTGCAACTTTGAGCGGGAACCTTATCCTTTATTGAAGCCATAATTGTTTGGGTTCCAGTATATAGAAGAAGATGATCAGAACACAAAGGGAAGATCTGAACTTTTATAGGTATTTTGAACTGTGATGCGGACTGTTTTCAAGATTTTGGTTTGTTCTCAGGATTCTTTGGGCCATAGATGGAAAATCTGGTTAGTTTAGTCTATAAAATAAAAGACACATCATTGTTAAGAAAAAAAATGCTTTTTAGAAGCAGCAGCAACACTGGAAACAACTATTCTACTTTTGCTAGGGAGCATTAGAATGTTGATGAGATTAGGCACAAGTCTCCAATTTACATAGAACATTTGCAGTTTTTCTGGGTTACCTTGTTGATCTTTCCCTAATTAGGCATATGTTGAGCAATTACATTGGAGCTGAATCCCTGCTGTTTTGTGTCCTTTCATTCTGCCTTTGTTAGCATGAGGAATATTTATTTTCCTTCAGGTCCTGATGGGATTAAGGGGCTTTGTTTTGGAAAAGGAATAGTTTTTAGACATGATTGAATTTTGTAAATAAAATTGCAATTGTAAATTTTATTTGATGTCTTTCATATCCACTGAGGCAGGGGAAAAATGTCCATCATTTCCAAAAAAATCAGGAGAATTGTCAGATCTCATTTAACATAAGAAGTCAGACATCTGCTTATGGTTCCCCATATAGAAGTTTGGAAGAAGGAAGGAAGGAAGGAAGGAGGGAGGGAAGGAAGGAAGGACTATCTTTGTAGAAAGCACTATTTTGTGAAGAAAATGATTGCATGAGAATTATGATATTCTTATTAGTGAGCCTCTGAGGTCATGAATGTGAAATATTTCTCTAATAATAAAACCCTACATAAACTGCCCTTAACTGATCTTCAAAAGCTAAACAGAGTTGGACTTGATTAGTACTTGGATAGAAGAAGCACCAGGAAAATGTACTTTTAAAATGCTAATAAGAAAATGACGTTTCAGCAAGCAGTTTTTATACCTTAGGGTCCAAGGATGCCCGGAACAGGCCATGAAATGAAACAGGGCTGGCTCTTTGTTCAATTGCCTTCTGTCACTTGGGCATTCTTTTAAAACTCTTCAAGTTGCCACATTAGTTCACAGGAGTTTAAAATCTTGGATTTCAGCCTTGACAATGTATGGAACTACATGCTTATTTCACATATAGTTTAAAAGAAGATTAGCAACGTTTCACAGCCAGGAACAGCACGCGCACACACACACGCGCGCGCGCGCGCACACACACACACACACACACACACACACACACACACACACACACACAGTGAGAGGTAGACCTCTGAAGAAAATGGCGGTACATCAGAGTGGTCCAACGAATCACAATTTTTGTCCTGATTTTATAATTAAAAGGGTGTTAAAGGATGAAACGACTGCCTTATGCTTTGGAGATGTTTAAGTCTCACTTTGTGATTTTTAAACCTATCCAAAAATAGAAAAAAATAACCTATTTTGCTTTTTTTAAAATGATGAAATGGGTGCTTTTTGTAGGTAACATTGACTACAACTCACGAAAGCTAAGTAATATACTTTAATCTATATATATAAATGCGAAATGCCACTCACTGATTCATCACCAGATCTTCCAAACTATTAAAGCTACAAACCTGAAATTTGGTGGAACTGTTCATCTTGGCTTCTAGGCACTCACTAAGAAAGGATTTTTCAAAATATGAATTTTTACATGAATTATTTCAATTTTTTTTAATTCCAGAGGTTGTGATTGGACAAAATATGGTTTGTTTCCCTTCTTCTGATTGGAGGGCTTTTGCAGCCTCTCCTGATTGGAGGGCTTCCGTTTGGTTTTGAATTTTTCATTGAACAGTACTAATGGAGGGGTAAGGAGCAGCAGGGCAGGGGAAAACTGCTTGGAGACTGGGATTGAATCAGTACCTATGGCAGCAATGCAGGTGAGTGCAAAAAACAGGGGGGGGGAGGGCCAGACAAGACCTCAAAACAGCTGAGAAACCTACTGAGTCCTCTTTGCTCTTTTTTTACTGATTGAATAAAGATTCTGAAAAGACTTAGTGTCCGGCTTTCCTCCCTCCCCCCCAAAAAACCTATCCCTCTCCTCCTCTGCAAAAATGCCAGGGGTGGGGGCAGGGGAGACCAAACAAGGCCTGCAAAGTGCTTTCAGAGGCCTGTCCTTTCCAATGCCTCTCCTTCTCCACAGGGCATGTAGCTAACTGTACCAAAGCAGAGCACGGGTACCATAGCTAGTATTATATATTAATATACTGTATATTAATATATATATATTAATAAAATAATATATAAAATAAGTAACATATTTTTAAATCTACCACAAAACTTGTTTTATGTTGCTAGTGAAATCATAGAAAATTTAAATTCACAACAATTCATGCAACCTAGCCGAGGATGCTTGGATGTTGATAGTAAGTCAAGGTTTGACTTCTCTTTTTAAGTCTAATTTTTGTTGTATTTTATCTTATAATAAACTTTAATAACAATTCTAAAATGTTATTTCTAAATTATGCAAAATAATGGAAAAGTATAATGCTAGAAAAATCCTACATAGCATAATTAAGCAATGCAATTTTTTGACATTATGTTTGGCTGACATATTTAACATTTTTAAAAATATGAGATTTTTCATTGGACAGTCCACCAGAGGGCACTATCTTTCTAGAATAAATGTAGTGAAACAGTTATGGAAGCTTTCAAAATCACTTAAATATTGTTAACAGGCACCTGACATTTCTTTATATCTCAGTTCAGTTTACACTTTTTAGTTACTGGGTGGAGTAAAAAAAAATTTCATCTTGGCCCTTCAAAATATTTCATTTTAAAATATGAGTTATATGATTATGTCATATGATTCGTTCAAACAACTGATTCTTCCAGTTCCCCTTTTTTCTGTCTATCTTCCTTGAATAGATTGCATAATCGTAACATTAAGAGCCTCGGGAGTTCATGGCTACCATGACAACCATGGACCTCATCCTATTTATTGAGAACAAAACCCATAATAGAAGTCACATTAGATCTGGTCCTTGTCCTGGGGCAAAGGGAATCTCGGCCTGGGAACTCTTAACACTTGTCCCTCTTCATGGATAGATAACCTTTCTTAGCTCTGGAATCCCTTTTTGGTATCCAACCCCTGCTGCAGGAAGGTGGGATTTATTTGATCAGCTGGCCCAGGTAACTGATCGACCCAAATGGATTTCAGAAGGAACCTGTTCTTTTCCTGGAAGCTCTGGAGCATGGTTCATCTGAGGCCATGGTTGTGGCTTGGCATGAACTTCAATGAGAGCCTTGAATTGGATTGCTCCTGCATGGTCTCTCTGTAACCACAGAGTTTACTAAGTTTACTAAGCAGCTGCAGGAGATGAAACAATGTAAGTGATGCCCAGCACAGTCCTGGCAAAAATAAAAATAAAAATGAAGAGCAAGGCTGACTAAGTACAGGTGAGAGTTTTATTATGACTAACCTTGTGCTGATAAGAGCAATAGATCAAACTCATTTTTTGATTCTTATTGTGTGCACAAATAGCCCAGGCAGTAGACCTGTTTGGGATGACCAGGCCCCTTTTTGGGAAAGAAGAGAGACTGGGGAAATTTTTGCAGGGTTGCTGTGAAGAATATTCTTGGCATCTGTCAGATAATGTTGTTCGACTTTGTTTGGAGTTGTACTCTGGCTGAGCAGGTGTTTTGGAAGCGATTGTGGTGTATCTGTGCTCAGTTATTTGGAAAGATTTTGAGGCAGTTACTCACAAGGAAGTGGACAGAATCCTTGGGGCTATGAGCTCTGCCACCTATATTAAGATCTCCATGGAAGTGACACATGTTTGGGTCAAAGCAGTGATTAATGCCTTATTGTAGGAGGCACTGGCATGTTCCTTTCTTAAGAGGCTATCCTTGGGCCCAACTGTGTTGAGCAACTTACTTCTACCCTTCAACATTTCCCTTTTAAGAATGTTAAGAAGATAGTAATGCACAACCTCAGAGAGTTCTGAATGGATTATCTTCTTGTCGCCCCTTCAAGGCACATCAGACTAGGAACCTAATCATGTATGATAATAATGTTTATAAAGTAGTACTATTATTACAAGTTCACTGGAATTGGACAGCCAATAAATTTAAACTACTACTTACTGCTACTGCTACTACTTTATAGTAATACAATGTTGTAAATTTGAATGTGTTCCCTCCTCTCATCTTCATGAAAACTAGTCTTGCTTAACCTCAGTTCTAGCTCAAGTTGGATTTCTTTTATCAGTCTGTTGTTTAGATTGTGTCTCTTCCTCCTGTTCCTCAAGGTTATGCCTTCTGTCCATTACTTTTTAAAATTATGGTTTCAGCCAGGCAATGTGACCTGTGGGGAGCTTGGAATGAGGGTGTGCATCTATCCATGCCCTCCTGGATCTTTTTGTGGGGTTCAATACCATCAACCATTGCTGACCACTTTTAAGACCATCGCTGGAGGTTTTTAAGAAGAAATTGGAAAGCCAATTTGAGCAAGGGGTTGGACTAGAAGACCTCCAACACCTCTTTCAACTTTGTTATTCTGTTCTGTTAAACCACAATATCCTTCTTTAATGGTTCTGAGGGTTGAGATTGGGGATCTGTTTTTGCAAGGGTTCTTCCTGACATTTTGGCTGCCTTATTGCCAAGAAGTAATTTCTAACACAGTCCCTTTCCCATGTTCAGTCAGATTCCAAGTCTTCCTCTAATAATGCTCCAAATGTCCCTTTTGGCACTTCATCTCCTGGAGTTCCTTAGTACAGCAAAATGTTCACCAGGATTGCTCACAGGAAGAGGCCAAATAGAACAATACAGTCTAAGGATCCTACAGTCTACCATACCAGTGACTTTAGCTGAACCACCCACCAGATCCTCATGTTCCATCTGGATCCTTACCAGGTACATTACAACACATAAGGGTTACATTACAATGATGTATAATGATTTCACTAGCAATACATTGGGTGGTGTATTGTATCTTGATGACGGGTCCTAGGATCAAGAGAGATGGCACGTGACCAATTCCCCTCCCTCCTTTCCAACTCCCTTCCCCTCTTCCCATTCCCTTTCCCCCACGCCCCATAATTTTGTAAATATTGTTAAAGTTCTATATCAGTTATTCAAGTTATCTGTACACCAACAATTCCCCCCTTTC